>JAADXH010001413.1:0-11300 GCA_023337595.1 Globisporangium camurandrum | reverse complement strand
TCGTTTTTGATGTGGTTTCGATTGGCCGACTCGCAATGAAACAGCGATTCGATTGATACAATTTTTTACGAAAAATATGAAGTAGTTTTGCATTTAGGCACGAAAACGTGTGTGTCCGTATATCAATTAGGCACACTGTAATATGCGCCGTCGCACATTCGCAAGTGCTACTCTAACTGATTGTATAGAGTAATTGATGATTTCGTAAGACATAAAGCTCGTTAGGTCGGCGACGTGGTGCTGCACATGCCTTCACTTTTAAACGGACTGACTACCATGACGTTTCGCGAGTGGAGCAACTTCCTGCCGAAGCTGTACCTAGAATATAGCTGATTTCTATCGCCGATGCCATTCGACCGAAGCATGATCACACCGTCTATAATTTACAAGACCTCGTTTGAAGGGCACGTCAAATGCGAATGCTTCTGAGTGCCAAGTAGACAGAGCAAGTACGCACCTAGAGCTCTAACGTTATATTCGTGCTCGTCAAACGTGGTTGAACTTGTAAAATACCAGTTCTTTCCTCATGAGAGAAGATAAACATTACGAAGAACCAACACAAGTGGCTAATGGCTGCGCTCGAACACTCATCTTCAATTTTAATCTACAAGCTATCGCAACAACTCCGTATGTCAGCTGCTCCGTCGTGGACCTCGAAATTGGGCAAATTCCCCGATAGGCTCGACAAAAGCGACGTCGATACTTACGATTATGTTGTACTCGATGGCTGTGCAATCATGTTCAAGATCTCCGACGGCAACGACGACGACCTGGATGCAGAGAGCGCCCTAGCAACGCAAACTGACTACAAGTATCTTGGCGTCGCCAACAGTCACGTCGAGGTTATAGATAAGTAACAAAAATGAAGTTGCTATACGATGGCGAGAAATGGATTAATTGTGGGCTAAACCTTGCCGATGGCGAAAGGCCAATACGAAACTCAAAACACAAATCAAATACTGTAATTTTGCCGTCAAAACCGATTGCGCGCTACCGCTTGCGCCAGCAGCAAAACCGGGATAAGCCGTAGTCGAGATCCGTAGTAATTTTGGGAACGACATTTGTGCGTTTGATACATTCTTCCATTTCACTTCAGCCGTTTTTGTTCTGGGCTCAGCACACCAAAAGTTATGATGGGGCGCTCGCGTAGTGCAATGCGATCAGAGTATACACAAGAAAAACGATAACCCTGGCGCCGATCAATGTCGACTTTCCCAGTGCAAGTCAATCGAACTTTACGCTCGTTTTGGTCTTTCCTGGACGGCTCATGGCTCGGTGCTATTAAACAAACGAGCACATCAACTAGCAGTTTGCATACAAGAACGCCATTTAACTTCAACAACGACGGCGTTTTGGTCCTCACGACTTCTATTGGCAATGCGACAAGAACGTCCAAAACATACGAATGCCGTCCTGTTGGATATCGTTGAATATCGTGCACTAAATGAGCTTCTGCTTTTTGATTTGAAATATAAACAGGGAGTCCAATGCAGACGTTCCCTCGTGGACAAAACCCAGTCAAACCGCAAGGCAGCACGCTGACGAGTTGCGCTGGCTATCAAGAACTTGAGTTAACAACGAGGTGCTACAAGTGACAATGATCTTCTCATCTGGGTATTTCGCATCAACAATCATGTCGATTGAAATCATTAAGGTACAACGCAACACGTCATTGAGTCGCTCGTGCGTATTTTGCAACATAAGCAACATATGGTAGGTGCTGGTGGAAGTAAAACTCTGGAAAGTCACCGAGTCTGTTGAGTCCGGCGTTCATTTCCGTCAAGACGCTGTTGTTAGCTCTCACGGCAGCGACATCAAGTAAGCGTTGTGTCGCTATTAATAAAGCGACAGTCGGAATGTCGAGCAGACGTGATGTAAGTGAATTGCTCGCGTGACTTGCATTTTTCTGTGTGGGGTACATTTGTATCTGAGAAATACCTGTCATACGAACACATACTAGTAATAAACCGATAGCGAAGATAACTTGTGACAATTTTGGATAAAGTTATGGAATGTGCGCGATAATCACTCACTCAAAGGTTATCCGAATGTTATTAGAAACGAAGTTGCTTGTTAGTAGATCGCCAGTTGCTGATATATACATGAGTGTCGCTACAAAATAATCATTTCCGCATAGTGGTGACATGATTGTATATTGCATTGAGTGAACTCGCTTGCACGACATATGCACGACACGTAACAAACATCATTCCACTGAATCAACCGCACGGCGCTAAAAGCTCACCTCGTCACTCTCGCCCTTATTAAGTGTACACATCGGGTTGCACTAGTTCATATTCAGTCCTTGATGATGTGGCATTCGATCAATATCATATTGAGATAACGATGCATGTAGCATTAGCCAGCAACAAAGCACACAAACCATATATAAAAATTAAGAGCGAAATAAAAAACCTCGGGGCGACGTGGTAGTGTGTCTTCCATTAGCAGCAGCGTGACTCGATCCTGGCAGGACGCCGACACCTCCACATTGATGATGTGGAAGTGTTCTGGAATGCATTATGCGTCACTTTGAGCAGAAGCGTACGTGCGTAAGAACTACATGCCGTACACTACGAGGGTGTGCTTGCATGCGTTGCAGTTCGTCAATCACACTCGTACAACTTGAATCCAATTAGTAATGTGCAGATATGCGAAAGTGACAGCAAGGATAGTGTGTCACAATATTTAGTGTTTTCATGGGTAACGAATAGAAAAATATTGGTCTTTTATCTGTATTCAAACTTTAACAAATCCGACAAATTTGATTTACCTACACTTCTAAACAAGTAAGTTTTCATTTTTCATATGCATTTGTTCAATTTGTCTCCCACTAACAAGTGTCTCCAGTTTACCAAGTTATTAAGTTTATTAAATTTCTGGACTATTTTTTCCATTTCAATCAAATCGTTAGTCGATCACACGATCGACAATAATGTGAGCGTTTGCGAGCATGTAAGGGATAATATGTACAAGGGTGAGACTATCTATTGGATTCTGTGGGCCGACACAAAAACTAATAATACACACACAGTCGCGTTTGCATCACTTTAAATATGTACATGTAACTGCAATTTAAGTAGTGAGGCGGCGATCCGAAAATGGTGGTATATAAAACGGACGATTAATAAGCCTAATGTACACACACCAAGTACTTTACGGGTTGAAAACAATCGCCACATAAGTGATTGGTTTTGTATACTCGGGTTAATCATAAAGAAGTAACAATTTGTAAGATCCACTTTTTTGTCTTTAATCAGTTACAATAGTTTTGTTGATCAAAGAAATATTACAGCATGCAAGCGGAATACACAGTGCACAAACGCCAACACGTTTCCTCGTGCTTTTTCAATCGAGCTGCGTACATGTAAAATAATTTAACATCTAGTAACTTAGCAGAACAGCAGCTGAAATTTTGCCCTCAAGGCACGGGTTCGTTCCCGCCGTACGAAGCCTTTCTCAAGATACAATTATATAAACACTTCAATAAAAATGGCGAGTCGGACAGAAATTTTGTGATTTGAGATCGCCCTCGCCTACACACGTGCGTGACATCTGCGTGTACCAATGGTACCAGACGCCGGATAGGTTTGGCGCGGATCATTCCGTGCGTAACCTGAGCTGTAATATTGCCAAAAGAGATGCATCGATGTCTCGTTCTTTTTGCGCCTTTTCTCTTGTGTGTTACATTTACCATTCAAACTTCAAGGCTCATCTTTCATTTCACGCAATATGATGCGGTGGATCCTGAACATCTCGTCGATCACGGCCTCGTTCGCATTGCGCTGCTGAGCCAATCTGCTTGCGCTTTTGGCGTATCATCAATGTCATCGACACAGCATTCTGGCACAGCGCTTCTGCGCAACGCCTCGGACCACGCCCACATCTCAGCTAACCTAACATCAGTCGTAGCAGCGCACGACGCAATGCGTTGGACAATTGGCGCGTCATAGTAGAGCGCATTTCGAAAACAATTGCGCCGCACACGCACCTCTGTCAAGACCTTAAGTACAGCAATGTCGATGTTGAGTCGCCGGTTGGTGCTGTCACACCCTCGTAGATAGCGCATCGACTGTAGCTTAATGAGATCGTGCTGAGTGCATCTAAGCTCATCGTTTGTGTCTTGTCGTCTGGGTTCGAACCCCGCTCAGTACTCGCTCGACTTTACGATCCTCATTGGTTGTGCTGGACACGCATGCGCACATCATCGTATTTGTTGTGCACATGTTCCAATCGGCACGGTTCATGATCCACTGTGACGATAGTCGGCGGTCGACATTTGCATGCTGCGCGGCGTTGGACCGAGTGCGATGCGAGTGCGTTTCCCGCTAGAGAGAGGAACTGTACACGTCATAGGATACTTTTGATGCATGCATGCACCCCGACGTCGGCTTTCAATCGGCTTGGCGCAATCGTTGCTGCGGTCGCAGCACCAGTGACGTGACAGCAACTCTAACAGCGACATGGATTGATCGTATGAGACTGCAACTTGAGCGATGAGATTGAGACACGAGATTGAAGGGTTCTCATGCTCTCTATAGTGCGAACACCATCGTCGAGAAAGGGCATGCGTGAAAACTGTCCAGAGCTGGAGCAAATGTCAAGCCTAGTTCATGCAACGTCTACACAAAAAGGTGCACGTATGCATGGTCGGACGCTCGGCCGAAGCAGAGCTACGTAAAGCACAGCGCACTGCGTATTAATAGTCGCCATGGGAGTTGTTTGCAGAGTTGATGATATCTTGCAGATTCGTAAGATCGTCTTGAGCGCACGGCGGTGCCATTTGATAAAATGTTCCTTCAACTCTCTACTTACAGTGCGTCGCTAACATTGTCCCTTTGCATAATTTAGCCTCGTGTGTTGACTTCATTCTGCAACGAATGTCTACATAAACAAGTCAACATCACAAGCCTCTAATATGATATCACTGACCCTGGTGCGAGATTAGTTACAACCACTTCCTGTTTAATATGCACGATACAAATCAAATCTGTCCATTAAAGCAATGCGACGCGAGCCCATATGGTCATCGAGGTGCTGGAGCGGACTTAAGAAACACTTACCTATTTGTCATTCACGAAGGTCTTGAATGCGCTAAGCGATGTGGTGCGTGAATAACGTGTGTCGGAGGGGGCAAGTTGCTCAAGACTCATTTTTGATGTGTATATGACGAATTACGCACTTAGCAATGCCGCTATAAACGCCACGAGCGCCAAATTCAATGATTATGTGCTAAACTTGTGTACTTGCACAATAGTGTAGATTACATCCTAGTTGCCCGCTTGATGCATACATATTGTGTTACTGTATTCTGTTCGTTTGAATGAACTAAAAGATATATCTGCCAAAATTTCTGTACGATCTGTGTCGGACTTGTCGGAATCAAATACATGGCTTGATTGAGCAAAAATGCGAAAAATCATTTGCTTAATAGTTGAATTTCGACGCAAAAACAGAGCGAATTTCGAGCAGTTAACATATTTATCAAATGTCAACCAAAACCACTAACACATTTTGTGCACTTCTTACTTTTTAATACACATTCAAATATTTAGAGAACAAGCAACGGGTACATTGCGATCGCGAAATAGAAAAGGTTTTCATGCACATTAGGACTGTCAGTGAACTCGCAACATAATACATTACTACTTGCACAGTATATGAAATTTGAAATCGTGTGAAAAAGTCATACATGGATTCAGTTTGACTCGAATAATGAATCGCGTCAGACACGGTGACCAAGAGGAGCGCGCGCGTGTGTAGGACAATGGCGACGGAAGAGGGATAGGAGGTCACCAAGCTGGCACGCAAAGTGGTGACCAATTAAACGTCGACTGAGGAAGCAGTGACACAGGAGGCGATATCAGTGCGGCCCGAGCGACGGTAGTAGAGCCAGAGGAGGCATTGGCAACGTTGAGGAAGGTGTCAACGGCAGCGGTGGCGGCACTCGCTGCAACGGAGGCAGCCGTTTCAACGCAGTCACAGAATAGAACGGTGCTGATGGATGAAACGGTAGGAAATGTGGGAACGGGGTCAGCAGCGTACACGGCTGTACTGCCAATCTAACTGATGACGAATGAGCGCGGGCCATCAAGTGATCGGGCGAGTAGATGACAGCGACAACAGCAACAAACAACGAATGTAGGCATTGAAAATCTACTTCTTGTCAAGATGTGTAAAGGAGCGCGAGGCTGGAGCGACAATACCTTAAACGTTATCCATGAGGGGAATCAATCACAAGACATCAACAACAACGATGTGGACAGCAATGTCGACATGGATAGCAACTTCGGCGACCTCCAGCAAGCAATGCAATTAACGATCACCAACAACTGTCTGGCTTTTCATTGTGGAGACTACAGACACACCAGAACTGGAGGACGAAGTCCAATCACAGCTGGCGCGTCATTAACTGTCTGAAGCAAGCCTTAAGTGGAAATATCATTCTTGAATTCCTCAGTCGCAAACACACGAAAGGTCAAGCCGAAGACCTCAACGAGACACCATTATAGCGCGGACGCTGAAGGCGCGCACCAAACCTGCGTCTACCGCTGAGTCCCTACGCTCGCGGCAACGATCCACAAATACATGGCGGAGGTCGAGAGTGTTTTGCATCGTACCTAATAGTAGACGTCCTCCTTAAACTACCACGCACTTGTTGCGCGCTGCGATCCCCAGCATCTTGTAGCATCATGTACTCGCTTCTTATGAGCTGGAGCTCGAGCGGGCGCTGGTATCAAAGATACCAGTTACTGTTCAACTTAGAGCCTATGCGACACCACATGACTTGCGTTCACGTTTTAGAAGCCAACACCATAGAGAGATCGCGATTTCGCAATGGCGGATCTTGTACGAAGCGCCAAGCGATTTGATTATGCGGCAGACACTCGCATATTTCACATACATTTTGGAGTTGGTTACGATGGTGGAAGCGTTGACGAGTTGCTTGCTTCAGACAAATGGATGAACTTTCCGCTTTTTCGCGGATGTTGCAGGAGACGATGCCGTCGCCGATCGTTACTCGCCGGCTAGCCTAGATAGGCATATAAGCTACGAATTCAGGCACCAGCTGCGATCGATGTAGTGGGTATCGTCCGCCTTAGCGCCAACGCTTTCAATTGAGCGAAGGGACGAAGGGGCGATTGGCCGCGCTTGCAGCCAGCACTGGGGTGTCCGACTCGCCGACACGACATGCCCGTCAAACTTCTAGAACATCAACCTCGTAGTCAGGGCGTGCGGTGAGGTAATGTTACACCACTCGAATTTTCACTCCAGGCGGCCTTCTTTCAAGTGTTTTGAGATCACCAGTACAGCTAGGGCCTGCGAAGTGAGTGACCCCTCAGCTGAAACGATAAAAGTACTCTATCCGTCACATTTAATTTGACGCCGCACCTAGCGATTGCAAAGAAATACCTTGCAAAGGGCTGCCTTACGCCCAATGTCGACAAACTACCGTCTTGGTCCACGCGCTATAGACTACGGATAAGCGCAAGTCCACGGCAGCAGAACGGTCGAAGAGAGAACACGGCCACATCTGACAGGAAGGGTATAGAGCTGATAAACCATACAGTGCGAAACCTTTACGCCGCGTAGACGCCACATATTTTCATTTTGTGCCGGTGACCTCGGATAAGATGCGGAGCCCCGCAACCCAGGGACGGTAGTCAAGGACGACGCTGCGAATGCTGCACTGCTAAACAATCGGTGCACGACGACACAACAGCTTTGACGCCAGTAAATCGACGCCCGTGCTTAACAGTTCGTGCAGCACAAACACGACCGACCGTCCGTCACCACGGCCACCTTGAAGCAGACGCAGAGAGTGAGCACTGTCAGATTCGACGCGCTGGGAGACCGTAGCTACGACGACGAATACGACAAGAGCGAAGTCCACGACAACGACAACGGCGACATTGGCAATGGTGGTGACGACGAATACGCGGCGCACGCGATGACGGCGACAACAAGAGAGACGACAGAGATGTTCACGGCAGCGATGCAGACAGCGATCTAGACTTTAAAGCAGCAAATTAGGAGAGACCGGCGAGAAAAACTACGACGTCCGCAAGGGCTTCGACTTGGAGAACGACAGCAAAATCGACGCTTGGGACGGCGACGACATGATCGACAACAAATGATACATGCCAGATTCCGTGACACCACACAGTGAAGGCATGGACGATGGAAGGAAGGAGCATACATCCGAACTCATCATGATCCGAAGTCAGCATGCTGCGACCGTCTCTCGACCTTCTCCCACAGTCTCCGCCAAGGACAGGATCGCACCAAATTATCGAAACGAAGTGTCTGACGTTGGGTCTCAAGACTCACCATCAGCAACAGTGAGTGCACCGACAATGCTCCAACAACATACCGCATTCAAGCTGTCGCAGGGTCAGTCGCGCGTGGATGCTTGGAAACAGCAGCACTGCGCGAATCACGCAGTCAAAGAAACCAATTGCTTGCCGGCCGCCACTGATCCAATGCAACACCAATTGCCAAGATTCGATCACAGAATCCTTCGCTGCGCAGACGACGGCTAACGGGAAGCGGCATCTCTTGAACATCACGACTGCGTCACCCCGAGTCCCACTGATGCGACAAACACCGTCTTGATCTTCCTCAGGCGCACTTCAATTTTGGTGTTGCAGCTGAAAATACAATATCTTGTCTAACAACAAGGACTCCAAGTCGTCGAACTCCAGGGTACCATTAACTACTTTCACAGCGCTGTGACTCTAGTGTCAATTGGGACTTGCAACGATGATGCCACCATCACTGGTGATCACCAAAGCGTGTTCTGTTCAAACGTCTCGCAAGTGTGAGCGACCAGGCACCATTTTGGCTACGGTATTGCATCCAGTCGACAGCGCCGATGTCATCATAGTCTATGACGATCTAACTTTATGAGGCAGCAGCCCTGCGATGCACTTGCAGTACAGCTAATTGGAACGACACGTCTGTGTGGATGAGCGCGGAAATGGCGCAGCACGCGCAACTGGTCCTACTTCACATGACCGTGCAGAACGCCAACGTCGCAGCAAAAGCGAATGCGTTTACCCATGTTTGGGCAACAGCAGTTACTGCTACCACGGATCGTGTAGCCCGCTATCAGCTACTGAATGAAGCCACGTGCTGGAAACAACTGCGCCTCCACGGCGAATCGATCTGACACGGCGGAAAACCGTTTCAAATACAGCGTTGCATATGGTAGCTGAGTAACGTGATCCAGTACAAGTTGTTCGAGTGGCAGCTGGTTGAAGGTGTAGATCGTGGTTGGTACCCGGTGATTTTCTTCTTTGAAGCGATTCTGTTGAATACGGAATGCTCCAGGCCATTCTTGACCGAAATGACTGGGGTATGACGCGCGCGGCCCCGACGATGACTCAGCAGGTGACTAACGTCAAAACGAAGGGACTGGAACTCGCGATGGACCGCTTGTTGCCCAAGAGCGAGAATGAGACTCTAGCACACCGCACTTAAAGGCTCGCTACTGGAATGCACACTGCGGGGCGGATAGCTCCGGCAGCGGAAGGGACTGTGTCTTTGAAGAAAGATATTGAACACGTAACATGCACGAGAGAATGAGAATTAGCAAATTCATGTAGAGCCGCAGACAGTGTGCACGAAAGATAGCGTAGTTTCGGAGCTTCAATCGCACAACTTACTTGAGCTCGAGTGCGACGCGGTTGACTTTTTGCCTTTTTATGGCAGCGACAGAACGACAGGTTAGCTGACATCTGCTCCTACAAGAGACTCATGTCATGGCAAGCAAATTAAACCGGATGACCCGCACGCACCGAGGAGCTAGGGCTACGAGATGACGACGTCGCGAACCCACTCTCTCTCTGGTCACTGTCGATCGCATACCTAGGAGGAGTCGCGATCCTGCGTCATCTCCACTCGTCCGTCATTAAAATATAATCATGGCGACGTGTTTCTAGTGGAGCCCGAGCTGGATAGAAGTAACGGCTGTCATCGACGGCGAGCCAATCCAGTGAACATAGATGCTCCCACGGACAACATACTTTAGTGTGACGGTTTACCGTTTGCTCTTGGACATTGCCAATTACTTGCTCGTTGTCGTCGGCGAAGATACTTCCTGTACCCTTGACGGCAACATCGACCGATCGAATCACAGCACCACAACAAAGTGCATTTCACCAAATGGGTCCACTGGACGCAGGTGACAGCGAAAGCCTCCACGACCTGGAACGCCGCGTCATAGAGCTCAGCCCATTCCCACTTTGTGTCCTCTATTAGAAGTGACGATAGGCACGACCCATGCCCGCGTAGTTGTGGCTGTAGCGATGCATGCAATTTACCAAGTCCAGCCGCTTCCTCAAGTCCCTCTGACACACGACCACAGCCAGTCGCCTTGATCCTCTCGGGATTCGCGCGCACGCAATGCTTCCCGACGAAACATCCAAAAAATCTCCACCGCTCCGAAGATTCACTTGTCTAGGTTTGCATAGAGGTTGTTGCATCTTATGCATGAAGACCGCACGCAATGAATCTGCGTGGTTTCCGTCACGGACTTCAATTACAGTGCCTTAATGTGCATTAAGATATCGTCAAAACCTACGATTGCACAAATCCGCGCATCCAGCGAAACAGCTTTGTCACCAAGCGATTAAACGTCGCAGGCGTATTTCGGAATCCCTCAGTCATCACGAGCCATTCCCTGAGCATAATGTTGGGGTACTCAAGGCAATCGGCGGTACGTTGCGTTCGCGCATTACAACCTGGTAATAGTCATCTACCAGATTCAAAGCGCTAAACAGTGTCACGCCGGTGTTATTTTTGTTGACACCCTTCCGCGGGAACGGCGACTACGCAGAGATAACTGCGGTGTTCCCTTTGCTAAACGCGTGAACGATCCGCCACTTCCATTCGACTTGAGCACGCAGAACGTAGAGCGTCTACGCGTACACTTGCTCTACCGCACAAAACATTCAGTCTGCATTGCCGCTTAGAACTCGTCGATTTACTTGAGTTGCTCTTTTGGTAACGCCCACTGCCTTGTGACGCAGTACTTCATGCCGGGTACCAGATCGACTTGGTGTCGAACGCCCCTATTCGCGGTAGAGCGACTGTAGGTGGTTTGCACACCACGTCGCTGCAGTCCGTGAAAACATGATACAGAGGATCCGACTTACTGTAACGGGGTTACACGCGCTGGCTATATTTAATATCCCAGCGCTGCGGACTTCTATTCTCGCGATACATTTAAAGTCAGCTTTGTCAAGCTGCTTTATAATTGGTCACTTATACAAGATACTTAGACATTCAGATCAATT
>JAADXH010001412.1:0-11310 GCA_023337595.1 Globisporangium camurandrum | reverse complement strand
TGGTCGTGCAGCGCTTTCGTTTGTACAGTATCACGACGCTCGCCAAGATCGATCATGCTTGCCAAGCAGCCGCCACCGCTTTGCTCTACTTGAGTATCACTAATACGTCTTGACACTTTTGTGTCTACAGTATCTATACAGGATCTTTACTTCGACCCCCAGACTCCCGATCACGCATGGCGTACAACGATCAAAAGGTTCGATCCACTGTGCAATACAAAGCACAATCTGCTCGGTGCAAATCGTCGATGTCATGACGCTGGTGTCGTAACACCTTAGCTTTATCCAAGCGTTTCCATTCTGACAAATGCATTCCAGCAGGCTATCCGTATGTTACCTGACAAGTTCTATTGTACTACTACCGCGTAAAACCTCACGGGTTCCATACTCTCCACGACGCTCGGCGCGACGTCGATCCACGCGGGAGCGACGGTCGCCTCTCGAGCGCGTCGATCTGCTCTTGCTGGCGTACGAGCTCGTCTTTAGCTTCTTGGAGCACACCACTGAGCTCCTCCATCTTGGCTTCGTACTGCAACAACAACCGCTGCGACGCACTCGCGCGGCTCTGCATCGCCAATGCTCTATTCTCCAACTGTCGGATCGTCCGATCTTGCGTCGCAATCTCGTCGTCTTTCTTCTCGACCAGCAACGTCAAGCGACTGACGTCCGAGATCTTCACTGCGTCAAACATCTGATTGTGCACGAGCGACCCACGACGTTGGTACTTGATCCGCAAGTCACCATCCGACGACGCCGACACCGGTGACGCTGGCGGTCCGTCGATGCCGCCACCAAACGCTTCGATGCCATGGACTGTGTGGGCTGCGTCTTTGCTTTCGAGGACGGCCAAGACGTCTTCGTCGCGCATGTTTTCGTGCTCAGCGGCCTCGACGTACGTCTCGTACGTCTCATCAACCGCCTTTGCATTCGAGACGAAGCTCTCGACCAAGAAACCGACAAAGATCGGGAGTAGAATGTTTGCAATTGCAATCCGATAGCTAAAGAAGAACACGTACGTCCCGTCACTCTGCGTCACGGCGTGGACTGCGTCCATGATCATGTCCCACCCAGCGAGGTTCGCCACGCCAAACAACGTCACGAGCGCCTGTTCAAACGTATCGACTTGGAATTCCTCGCGGACAACAAACCAATTCGGCGCGAGCGACTGTTTCGAAGCAGGAAAGTTTCGCAATGCGACGCCGTAATTCGCTTGCGTGAAGATCGCAAACGAGTACACGACGCAGAAGATCACGAGCAACAGCTGACTGATCAGCGCAGCAATGCGCTTCATCGTCCACAGGATCGCATGGAACGGCGGGACCATATTGAGCAGTTTCAACACGCGCAGTGATCGCACGGCGAGCGCCAGATCGTACAGCGTCAAAGAGATCGCAGCCGGTGCGCGCGTCGTCGTGAGTGCGTAAAAGCACCAGCCGACGCTCACGATCGCCAGATCCAACTTACAAAACGGCCGCGCAAAGAACTCACGGCGCCCAAATGCAAAGAGTTTTATACCAACTTCGAGCGTAAACACCACGAGGAGCGCAACGCCGACGACGCGCCAATGGCGGTTCGTACTGAACGCCAATTCGATATTGTTGACCTGCACGGCTTGGACGACCGATAGACAAATGAGCGCACCGACGACGAGTTCGGCCAGCACAACTGGGTATTTGTGGAACACGAGCGTCTCGTGGAGGAGAATAGATCGCAACGAGACGCGGAGCTTTTTGATCCGGTGGTACTTTGCAGTCGTAAACAACTTGCGGAGTAACGAGACGCGGTCGGACGACCGTTCGACGTTGACGTTCAGCAACGCACACAGTTGATAAAAGTCACCGAGCGTCAAGCGGCCGTTGTGGTCGACGTCGACCGTATTGAACACCAACCGCGCTTCCGTGCTCGTCCACTGCGGTTTCAGTGGTTCGCACAACCGGATCCACGATTCAATTGAGAGTTGTCGCTGTTGTTGGGATGTTATGGCATGCAACATCGAGACACTGTAGTTGGAATTAGAGGCAGAGGCAGCAGACGCTGGTGCGCTAAAGTACCGCGACGACCCGCGTGCGAGCGTCGTGGGTCGGTTCGGAAGCGGACTTGTAGGCAGCGGACTTGTAGGCAGCGGACTTGTATTTCCGGCCCGCGGTGCAAAACTCAGTGTATCGTCGATCGCATCGACGTCCTGTGCGAGGATCTCGAATGCTGCAAACAGTGCAGCTTTGCGTTTCTGCAGGCGTTTGAACAGCATGTGTTCAGTATGTTGCTTGTAACTCCGATACGACGCTGCGATCGTCAATTTGACTAAAAACAAATTCGTCAACAGCACAAACAGGATAAAAAACAACGCGCTCCAGTGCGACCGGACGTAGTACGGATACATGCTCTTGACCATGTACGGCAAACAGTTGTGGACCAACACCATCGTATACAGCGACGACGATAGCGTCAGAAAGAACGGCGCGTTCACAGGATCCGAATAATCCGAAAACACCAGAAAACCCAACAAGCCAAAGAACATGATGAGACACGCGAGCAACAACAATACAATAATCACATCCCGCAATGCGCGCAAGCAACTTGCAAAGATGATCCGAATGTTCCGACCGCGCGTGACGAGAAAGTACGGTCGCAACGCACGGGCATAGCGATGTGGGTTTGTTGCTGGAAAGAGCCAGTGTGTCACAATGTCGACTGTTGTCAGCACGACCAATAACAATCGGACGTACGCCCACGGCTGGCGACTGATGAACTGGCGCTTTGTCTCGTCCGAACTCATGTACCATCGCAATGCGACGTCGCCGGCAAACATCACGAGGCAGACGATGTCGACAGCGACGTAGTCGTTCAGTGTCGACGGCGTCTCGGCAAACGCTAATAGACAAGCGACGCCGGCGACGAGCATGTAGACTGCACGGTACGACGGCGAGTGGAAGAGTTCGTTCAGGAACAGCGCCGTGCGATCCAGCCGATAGCCGATCTTGCGGCCGTGGATGCCGTCGCGTACGAACGCAGCAGCGATCAGAAACTTGTCGGCTTCAATTGGCACAAACGACTGGAACGACGGCAGTGCATCAGCACTGCCGTGGCTGTAGCTAAGGTTGTCGATTGCGTCACCACGTGGCGTGACCGCAAACGACGACAGCGGCGCGTCCAAGTCAATGGCGGTTGTTGTGGTGGTCGGTGCTGGTGGTGGCGGTTGTTGCTGTTGGAGGTGGCGCTGCCGCTGCTGTTCGTGGTCCCGACGGCGCTGCTGCATGAACTCGTGCTGGACTTCGCTCGCCATGTCCTTCGCAGTCGAGTTGTCGTCACTAATGTCTGCGAGGCGCTTCCACTTTTGCTGGTTGTGCACGACAGCAGCATCGAGGCCGACGCGACGGCTCTTGCGACTGCTGCTCGGCGGTGGGGGCGGTACGACGTGTACAGGCGGCGGGTCGGCCGCGAGATCCTGCAGCATCGACGACGTCGACGACGATGCGTTCGAGCCAGTGGATGGCAGACTCGAGAGCGAGACTTGCATGCGCGCAATCGACGTCAGCGCCGCCGACCCACTGACGGTCATCGGCGGCGGCTGACTCGGCGATGCAAGTAGCGGCGTGCGCTCGCTGTCTGTGTCGCTGCGAGCAATAGCAGGAGGGAGAGAAGGTGCATCGCGCTCGCGCTCGTGTGCGTCGCGTGGCGAACTCATGTATCCACACAATCAGACTTCAGACACGTCCGACACGAAGCGATGTCGTTGCGCGCGTCAGCCAAAATTGGCAGTGCGAAAGGCGAGCTTCTCGCAGAAGTGGCTGAGTTTTGACAATTTCATTGTAAATTTAAAATTCAAATATATATATAGTGCTGTCGCTTCTGTACCCGTACTCGGGTATGTCGCCCAGGAGAAACGCGTTACATAACGGAAGGCACAAAATCGCGCTGTATTAGTACGTCTGCTTGCCCTAGTGACTGGAGTAGATGATTTGACGTGCCTGGAATGCCGCCCACATGCGAGAATGGCGCAACGACGGCATTGAATAGCCCGCAAGTACAGTACATTTACTTTGGCTAAATACGACAATAGCATTTGTACCACAAGTGTAAGAAAACAAAATTCTATCTCCTGGTCGGTGACGGCTACATTTTGAGCTAAAATATAAAAAAAGGAAAGTAGCGGTAGTTATTTGCGAAGCGAGAAATTATATTGTTTGTAATTGCAGTGATGATACGTTCTACGCTATTCTAATTTGGACTTGGGCTGATAGAGAAAGAGAAAAGTGAGTTTGTGTGTGTTCATGTGTGACAAAGCGGTAGTTAGACTTACTAAATTTGATGATCCCCAAAACACTAGTAGTATCCATCGATTTTTCTATCCGACAAGTAATTTTGACCAATCAATCAGTTTATTTTACGAAACAGCAGCATACTTGTTCTACTCAACATCCGACACAATACCATTGTCCAAACAAATCAATATTGCAAATGTATCGCGTAGAAGCCGCTAACAGAATCCTGGAAGACAATTGTCATTTTGTCGAAATAATCCACAAAAAACACAATTTGATGAAAAATTACACACTAACCTGCATACTGCTGTACCATACACACAACATGACAAAACACGTACAATTATGCGCCTACATGTACGTTCACTTACGAAAAACAAAAATCATGATATAAATCATGACGTACACACGACTGAGATACGGGAATGAGATGATATGGGCATTTTTGTTATTTTTGATCTTGTACACATATCGTACCAAAATTGCAAAATGCACATCCTGATTATTTAAACCATAACTGTAACAAAAGCGGTAGGAAGATAATCATGTTCAACATAACACGTAATGACATCGGCGACAACGAGACTGACAAGAGCGCGCCTAATAGCTGGTGCATTGAGCGTGGCATGCGATTACAATTAACTGAGCCGAACGAGACGTCTTCGAACGGCAAATTGAACGCCGCCACCTAACGTTTTTTTAGCGGTATGCGTGCAATGTTGTTTAGTGCGCCGCATGCTCCTCGCTCATTAAGGTCAGACGCTCTACTGTACCAGTCGTAGCTCCACAAACGGCTACCAACTCGCTCGAACGCAGTCAACAAGCCACCGATTGTATTCTCACGGGCGAGCGACCCGACGTCTCGCGAGCTTTGCAGTGGGGGGAATGTCACCGTCCACACGAAAAGCAGCACTACAACATCGAGGGCAAAGTGCGAGATTGGTCTCTTCCTCGGGCAAGACGACCGATACAAAGGATCGAGTGTCTACGACCTGCGTACGAAGTGAGTAATTGTTTCGTAACACGTTTAGGCGTTGTACACACAGCCACCATCCATTCCAGCTTCGATGACCGACAACTCCAACGGCACAAATTAATTAGCGGATTGCGACGCCTACGACGCAATAACACATGCTGTCGAGAGGAGGAGCTACCGCTTGCTACACCTCGCCGACGACGTAAAATCCGCACACCACATCGCCATCTCTATAGAGTAGCACTTGGTATGACCCGCTTGAAAGATCCACGCACTATACGTGATGTGCTGTCGCCATTAGATGCAGAGCAGCGGCGTCGTGCAATGCAGGACGAGGCGGAAGCACTTGTAGCGAACGAGACATGGGAAGTTGTCGACCCGACCGACTCCAGCAAGGTGAAACGCAACAACGATGGCACGGTGGATCGTTCCAAAGCTCTTCTCGTTGCTCATGGTTTTAGCCAACGTTACGGTGTCGATTTCACTAACACATACGCACCCGTGATCTAGATGAGCAGTGTGCGACTGTTCTTTGCTCTTGCGGGACTGCTCCATCTCACTCGCTCTCACTATGATTTGCCAAACGCATATGTTATGGGAGCGCTGCATGTATTGATCCACTTGACTGATCCACCGGAGCTCGGCATCGAAGTTAGCAAAAGGCTGCAACTGGCCAAGTCGCTGCGTTTTACAGCTTGAAGCAGTCACGTTGCTGCGACAATTGACGAGTTCATTGTGTCGTTTGGGTTCAAGCGCTGCCGTTTAGAGCCTTGCACCTACGTCCTAGGAACAACAAACGACTTGATCCTGCCCGGCATGTTCGTCGTACTCTTTGCTGCAAGCTGCGGCGCCAACCTCGATCGCGCGGCAGAGAAGCTTGTGGCGCGGTTCGGAATCAAGTCGGCCGGCCAAGTCTTAAAAGTTTTCAAAATTGTTGTGCAACAAACGGTCGACGCGGTTTTTGACACAGAGCAACATGGTCGACAATTTTCTCTACCATTTCAACATGATGCACGCACGATAAGTCAGAATGCCGATGGACTGTGCGAAGGTCTACTACGACCCAGACAGCGCTCCAGTGACGGACGTGCAACGTGTGCGCGGAGCGCTCGACCGTTTTGTTTGACTCTCACAATTGACACGTCCAGACATTGCATTCGCTGCCAACGTCGCGTCACGCCACCCTTAGCAGCCGCGCGAATGCCACTGCGAATTGATCAAACGTATCATGCGGTACGTGAAAGACACGGCCACTCACGGTATGCGATCCTGGATATGGAGCACGCCGACGTCATCAGAGGCTCTCGACGTGGTTATTTGGTTCAACGCGGACTGGGCCCATGACGGAGTCAACAGAAAGTCGAACACTATGGTGCTTTTCTCACCATCAACTACCAAGGCATTGCATGTGTAATGGGGTGAAAATCATCACGCTGGAAAAGCTTACTTGGAGATAAGTTTAGCTAATCGAGTTGATGTGGTCAGCAACCACGTAGTCGTAAAGCTGCATCTATTAGGATTAGAAGCTCCGCCGAAGTAGTCACACGTCAGGATCCACAATGAATCTGACGTGAGCGAGTTTCCTTGACTTTAGCTAGATTGTCAAGTACTTTGTCTGAGTGGTTGCTGGCGATCTGCCAGCAACGCACATCTTGCAAATAAATGCACTCGTTAAAAATAAACATATATCTCTTGATGCACGCCTACAAAGCTATTGAGGAAGCTGTTCAGTTTCACTCCACGCATCATCGTGCAAGGTGCTATGTAACGTTCCATTACAGCGTCCAAAAGGTGTAACGTCCCATAACAGCATGGGCGCCCAAAATGCAACCAGTCATCGCAAAATCAACAATAGAGTTATTGCTCGCACTTCCAATGTGCCCGAGTGTGTCTGGATCTACCAACTGCTGTCAGAAATGCTCAGCATTGACGTGGTACTTCGAGATTTAGTTGACAACTAGTGCGCATTGCATACAATGAAGAACGAAGTGGTCTGCGGAAGCGCGAAGCATATTGCACTCCGCTACTATTTCATCAAGGAAGAAGTCACAAGACATCGCGTTCGGGTACAGCGGGTGTCGTCAAAGAAGCAATGGCCCGACATTTTCACTTAGGCACTCAGTCGTCTCGAGTTTGAGGATAATCGCACGAGCATCCAAGTCGTAAACATGTAGGACAGCTGCGATCAGGCGACAGTAGGAGTGTTGCGAGTGTCTGACCGATGATCGCACTATACCAAGAGGTCAAGTCGATGTACCCATCAACGACAGTAGTAGAACCCATTGATGCCGCTGTTGCCTGCAGCCGATGCCGCAAAGACCGACGATGATCCTAGCGATAACAGGATCGCAGGACTGTAGTGCGTGGGCATGTTTGAATACCGAGATATTGAAGCAAATAGTTTAGTAGGATGGGCGACACCAGGAGCGAGTGAGAACTGTGCAGGAGCAAGCTCGCGCCGCAGTGCGTGCACCACACTAGTGCGCGATATCTCTCAGTCTGAATACACCGCGTTCTACACACGTCCTCCGTACAATATCAACTCCTGCATGCTGAAGCCAGAGGGCGGACGCGTAGTGACTTGCTTTCACATCAGCATTGCGTACAACGCGCGGCCGTTACACGTAACTTACTAACAGCACAGCTGCGGGGACGCAGAGCGCTCGCCATTTGAGGCGGCAGTGTGTACTAAACTGAAAAGAAACGACTCGAGTACTTCGTTTGTGCACAGTACACCGGGTAGCACGAGACTAGTAGCACATAGGCGTTGCACTCGGCGAGACATCAGTCTGATGTGATCGTGCATCAGAGCAAGATATTGGCGGCATGTGCAGTAGTGTAAGCTGGCCTGCCAAGTGCATTGCCATAATGGATTGCACAGTGAAATGGAAGTGCATGTCAGACGTAATAGGTAAGCAAGTGCAAGGTAGATCAGCTTTCGATGAATATTTCAAAGTATCGCTATGATCTTCTCGTCGACGATGGGATAGTATAGAATCTCACGTTAATAAACTCGTTGCCGCGGATGCTTCGCAACACTTCGCGTAGGTCCATGCATAACTGATGTCCTGTTGTGATGACAAGTGCAATGTGTTTTCTAAGAGTGAGTGACTATTACAGCAAGCATGCGCACGATTACAAAGCTATACTCGAGTAGTTGCGAGTACGTGGTTGGTTTTGCGTTGATGACACACAATGCGATTGTGTGTGTGTTCGTGTGCAACGTGTTGTGTGCTGCGAACAAAAATAGACCAATATGACTAATGTAATTGGCAAAGAGAGAGTGAGACGAGAACACGAAGTGGTATCGAAAAAAGGGTTCGCCATCCGGAAATCAAACCTGGGCCCGATGGGAGCGTGATATTTTACCATTAAACAATGGCGCTACATATTCTTGCAGTGAACTTCTAAATAATTGTTTTTCAATTACAGCCGAATCAAAGTGATGTCATTAAAATATTTTCTGCATAGAGGTTATTGCAACCAAAATGTAGTTTTCAAACACACGGCTTGACAATACAAAGGTGCAAGCTTGTCAAACGAAATCGCATCCAAACATAACACACACACACGCAGAGATGCATCGTGGCCCGACTGTCGCACAGAGCTACACGGCCGCGATTCGAGTGTTGCGGCGTCGTGCTTGCCAGACCCACGGCCTTGCATGCTGTCGCGCGCCGCCATGAGAGTGCTTTTGTTGTATTCGCGTAGAATGAGGGGATCGACAACCGCATCGTTCGAGCGCGTTTGTGTGGTCACCACAGACCGTCGATGTCGTAGCATTTGCGTCTTCGAGCGCGACTTTGCTCTGTTGAGAGCGCCAAGGAGTCTCTCATGAATGGCTTGATCTCCATTCAGATTCATAGTATTAGCGTGGTACCTCGACCAAATGTGAGTGAATTTTTTGGTCAATATTCGGACACGATACTTCAGGCTACGAGCGAGTGTTGTGGGACTTGCTACCTGAGTTTTGCAATACTGTAGTATCAAAGTATGCTTAACTTGGCAAAACGGCGTGAACACTCGATTTTGTTGCTTTTTGACATTGCGATACAACAAGCACATCAATCAAATCGACACACAAAATGAGTTGGTGGAAATGCTGCCGAGTCGACTGTGGCGCACCTCTTGTGGTCACAGAGGTGCCACCAAGTGCTATGGCGCCGCTCGACTTTGCCTGGTGCGTTACGCGAGAAGCAGATGTGCTGCGCATGCACTCGTATGCGCTAGCGCGCTTCTTGTTTGGGACACACGACAGCAGCAACCCCTAACATACTGCATACATATGACCGTCGATGTGGCTCACCGCATCTGTTTGGCAGTTCGTCGTGTGCGCTGCGCATGGTCGCATGCGAGATCTGCAGCGTCCTCGTCGACAGTACGACGCAAGTAGACGGCACTTTGCTTTGCCGCCGCTGCGGGTTCCTCTCGGTCGTCGATCCAGCGCTGCGCTCGCTGCTCGCACTTCCAGCATTCGATCGGTCGCTCCTGGTACTGTCGAGACGAAGTGATCGCTACTCAGTTTATTATGCACATGCACTTGCTGTCTCGCCACACGATATGCCGACGCACGCTAGCTTATGTTGCTGTATGGATGCGATTAGAAGCACGTGCCGTTCACACTTGCGCCGCTTGTTGTGCTGCAAGAGCGTATCACACAATGCAATGCGCAGCTCAAACGTACGCGCAGCAACTCGATCGAGTCTGTCGCTGCTGCATCGGCATCACTATCGTCGTCGAGCGACGTACAGCGCAAGCGCAAGCGATCGGACTCGATGCTGTCAGCAGAAGCAGCAGCAGCACTGGAAGTTGAACGCGTAGCATTGCAGCATGAGCTGCACGACGCTACGCAACAGTGGACGCAGTTTGTAGATACCGCTGCCTCGCAACAGCAGCCGATGCAGCACATGTTCTCAGCCACGCAGCTCAGTGTGCGTTTGCTTGGATATGCGCCAGTGTATATTCTTACAGCATTGTCAGTGCTGACTGACTCTCTCTCTCTCGTTATTCAGATCCTGCGTGTTGTCTACAATGAGAGCACTGACGGCGCTCAACAGTGGCTGATACCACGGATCGAGCACTTTCTCCAGCACCAGTCGACGCTGCTTGCGTGCAAGCTCGACGTGTTGGCAGCGATTGCAACTTGCCACGTAGCAAAACACTTGCAGGCAATATCACCATCACAAGCAACACCAACAACAACTTTGCAAACAACAACAACAGCAAGTGCAAAACAGCTGGTTGTTAATTGCGCACAAGTGCAACTGCGATATCAATACGCAGCATTTCAAGCAATTGCACGCCCGCATCTTGCAATCGTAGGTGCTGCAAACCAGCAACTCAAGACGCTCATGGCAGCTGCACGCGACTTGGAGTTGGGGCGATCGAGTGATGTGGCTGCTGTATCGAACCAGCGCTCGCTTGCTGGCACCAGCAGTCGAAACCAAGCTGGTGCATTCGGTAGTCGCACACGGCGGCGCTTTAGCAACATCAGCACGAACAGTAGCAGCAACAACATGCATACGATCGATGGCAGCGACGTCGCTCGTCTGCAGCAGTCGCTTGCGTTTGCGAACCGCTGCGCAAACGTTGCAAAGCAAGTCGAGCTCTGGCGTGCACTGAGTGCGAGCGTCAGTGCAACGTGCGTGCTGAGTGTTGTCGAATTTGCAAGTGCAAGTGCAACGCCATTGTCATAAGATGCAAAAAGCAGCATTTCATGTCACTCGCACGAATGAAAATACATTGTTGGAGTTACAAGGTTATTGTGCCCGTCTTCGATGGGTATACTATACCCTGTATATGGATTCTCAACAAAAAATATCCTTGGACATTTTGGAGTTATAATTGCTTTTGGTTACGGGTTACACTGACAGCGACAGCACACAAACGCACACTCAACACTAGCTATTGAAAATGCGCGTGTAGAGCTGGTCGTGCATCGCTTGGACGAGGTCGAGCACTGGCGCAGATGAGTACGCGTCCGCAATGTCGCGGTCGC
Source organism: Globisporangium camurandrum (assembly GCA_023337595.1). Taxonomy (NCBI): domain Eukaryota; phylum Oomycota; class Peronosporomycetes; order Pythiales; family Pythiaceae; genus Globisporangium; species Globisporangium camurandrum. The sequence goes on along the minus strand of JAADXH010001412.1, from coordinate 74 downwards.
GTGATTGCGCAAACACGCGCTCCATCGTCGCTTGCACGTCGAATTGCATCCGCGCTGCTTCGAACGGGCCGATC
>JAADXH010001411.1:0-11316 GCA_023337595.1 Globisporangium camurandrum | reverse complement strand
CTAAATGATGTTTATGCTTTTGTTGTTTTTGTCAACATGTACAGTCTGTGAGTGCATGCGCTTGACACTGAATGTCAACGTGGTGCACGTGCTTGTGGCTACCTGCATGTGCTTGTAGCTACGTGCATGTATGTGTAGCTGCATGCAAATACGTGCAGTCTCACGACGTAAATGAAATGAATGTACAACATGAATGTGTCACTCAAAATAGTCAGTGCATAAACGCCTGACACGCGCTCGCCCTTGGATTTTGTCTCCAACGGCGACGCGTCAATAAGCAAGGTCCTTACACAATAGATCAGCAGCTTGAGGTGCGACGACACACAACACGAGGAGACTCAAGTACGCACTAGAGCTCGACGTTGTCTCCAACCGTAAATAGCGTGTGCGTCGTCTACCGTGTTTGTCTGTGTGGGTGTTCTGATGGCGAAAGTGCGGATGCAGGATGCAGTATTGTCGGGTGCGAGAACGACCAGCAGATCGCGCGTAGCGCATATGTAGTGCATAGCGTTGCTAGAAGTCACCGTGCAGTCAACGTCGTTTGCGCTGCTTGTCAACGCGCTCCTACGGAACTGTAAGCGCAGCACAGACTCGAGCGGCTCGCATATCCAGTGTGAGCAGCTGCCAGTCGTACTCGCGACGCAAGCGCATGTACTTCCAAGCATGGTTGTCGTATCGAAGGTACAATTAGAGCAGCACGGAAACGCACCAAGCGGAGAAGCCACGCTCATGTCCGATCGCCGCCTCCACAGGCGCAGTATGCGCGTCGCGCTCGCACTTTCGAGTGTAACGTAGTACCGCGAGCGTTCGCTCCAATGTGAAGGCAAGGACCACGTCGTCATTGTATTAGCGCTATAAACTCGGTCTCTCTGTCTCCGCGCATATGGTTTGCTGGCGTGGTATCATTGCAGCGCATGTGCTGCTGTGACGTGTGTGCATGTCTTTGATTGCAAATGTTTGATTGTTGTTCAATGCTATCTGTCAGGACGGTTTGCCACAAATGTATAAATCAACTTAGCAATGGTTTGGACAAACATAGATACGACATCACTAAGTAGGTAAGCTATCTAAATATATACATATTACCAGCTGTATAGGGTAGACATCACAAGTGGGTAATCATGACGAGCATGACATGCAAGTAGTTATTTACAAAGTATATTGTTGTACTTTGATCTTGTGCGTGTTAAATTAAGTGGAACATCATGATTCTATTTACTACGTACCAGTTTAAACTCCCAGTAACTATTTATCACAATTCAAATGTGTTATTGTGCATTGTATGTAGCGCGCAACACTCACCAATCAAATTTGCGAGTGACCCTAACAGGCAGCATTGATATTTTTACGTGAGCGTTTACTCTCCAATCTTGCTGTCCAAATAATCGCGTTCTCGTCCGAATTTTTGTCGCGAGTAATGACGCGTTGCTTTAACCATTTAAGCACATGCGCCTCTCTCATTGCATGTACTGCGTTGTGTTCGATCAATTTACAAACCACGCAAGTATTACATTAAACGCGTATTTGCTGGTCAACAAATACGTGTATATGCTTGTCGCGCGTTAGAGTCATATAAAAACGAGTTTGTACTTTGGACGCTCGCAACACGGTACGCAAAGCGGTGAATGCACTCGTCGCGTCTTCAACGCTCAATCCAGGCGGCATGTATATACAGTTTAAGACTTGCACACAATGTACAATCGTATAGGATATGACACTCACGTGAGATTGATTGGTAAGAAATGCATTTTCTCTAAGTTTTATTAAGTTACAACATCAAATACCGTAGTGTACAGGTAGAGGGAACAAGAAGGTTCATCGTACGTATAAAGTATATGAATTACTTAGCTTGTGCCATAGTACAGCTAAAGACGATTGTGTATATAATTTTCTTGGTGATTTATTTTTTCTTTGTAAAGCTAATTCACAACATGAGATGTTTTATACGCTATTGAATGCATTATACTGTAGCGTGTATTATCAAACACAAAAGGTTTGAGACATGAGAAGCAAAATTATGTAAAAACCAGAGATAATTAAAAGTAGACAAGACGACAGAAAGAAGGCGTAATTTTAGGCATTACGTTAGATATGGTAATTTAGGAGCCCAAAATATTAACTCAATGATGATGATTAGACATCTATGCAATTAATAGAGACTCGATCGGTTTCAAATTAGAGGGTTTCATTTGCTTTGTTGTAGACGCAATGAAATACTCGGCCGACAAGAATTAATGATATGTGACAAGTAATTAAAAACACGCACATACCATCACTACATATTATTTTATCAGGCAACAAGAACCGATTGTGCAAGTGACTACTAACATGTGAAATGCATTATTTATCTATATTGTCATGTATAGCATTCAAGTTTTTCATTCGCCAAGACATATCTAAACATTAGAGTATGCTCCGCAGTTAGTAGTGCGTGCGTATTTTAAAACATACAAAATTAAAGTGCTGAAAAATTTACAAACTAGCAAACAACTGTAGCGAGCTTTCATGAATACATCAATCATCAAAGCTAAAGCAAATACACTTTGCAAGCCATGACAAAAATACAGCAAATTCATACGCGAAAACTTCAAGTACGTATATTGACGCAAATACAAGCATGGTTCTACAAAACATAAGTATAATGGGCAGTGTCATAGAAGGATGAATTGGCTAATGTATTTTCAAATAAATGATGAATTTAGATTTTATTTATATAGATGGATACAAACTATGAGACGTGATCCAATTGGGTGACCAATGATATGCATGTCAATACATATGTGTATATTTATCTGTACTGATGTGTGTTATAAAATATATATTATATATTTAAGTCTATTTGTGTCTGTTCGCCAACTCATCAAGAAAATTATACCTCTCCGTACCACTAGACAATCTACCATTAGGTTTTTCGTGTTGCGGTTGTAGTTTCACTACACAACGATATTCGCTCATTTTAATATATATTATAATGTTTAAATCTGTATGTTCGATTTTCTAATGGTACCGAGTAGTATTTGATTGAAGGATTATAAATGCCGCGTGTTATGAAATCGTAAGTCACACATTACAAACGAGCAATCAAATGTAGCAGGCTTTTAAAACTAATATTCTTAGCTGGTTTATAAAAGTTGCATATAATAACATGTGTAAATACTATTTAATAAATTAAAGTTCGTACAGTGACGCATAAACAAAACGAATACATCATTGGCGGGATAAAATCCAATACAGGATAACTTGATTGTGACAAGATCGTTTTGTGTCAGAGAAAAGTGAATAGGTTTATGTACTCGTAATTCAATGAAATGTTTAGATCTACCAATCCAATTTATATGATATCATTTATGTGTAAATGTCATGAATGTAAATATATTTATATGTATATGTGTGTTAGAAGCTCGCATATGCGTTCATAAGGATGATTTGTGCTTGTTCACTGACTCATACCAATAAACATCACATGATTTATGTACTAAAAATTGATTTTAAAAACCTAATGCCTACCGCTGCTTGGTCCAATTTCACCTTATTTGGAAAAACTAACTCACTGAAAAAATATTCAGGTTTCATGCGCGAAATATATTTAATACGTCCACATATTTTGTGGCAATGCCATGTATATAATATCTAACCAAAATACCAAGTTTCCAACATGCATAGCAGGTACCGAATATTCATGTGTGTACCGCTTTATCAAATTTCCACGCGGTTTTTGGGTGCAATCGCGAATGGTTACATCACAAACGTCAGGGTCAAAAGTAGTTTGGAATTTTCTGTAGTCAAGTGTTTGGAAGTCGCTAGGTGGGTGACGTCTATATGATGATAGTAGTATATTCGGAAACTACGCATATTCCGGTCTAGAATGTGAAAAGTATATTTTGAGTTGGAAACATATAAATCAAATCCAAAACTAGTGAAGCAGCAATAATGGTGATGTAGTAATGGCGTTATACATTCAATATATCACAGTCAGTGATTCAAGGTATTGTACTACCATGTAACACACAGTATCAAAGCAAATAGTTGTGCTTACCTGCCTTACACGAAGCTCATGTGATGTATTAAAACACAGCTATTAGATGTGTATGTGGTGTGAGTGTGGTGTTCGTATTTTGGTCACACATGTTGTCAATCGCACCCATTTTATCGATTGATGACCCACCTATCATTCACAGTCCAATATTTTTTGATTCGCGCTTTTATACAGGGTAATTGATTTCGCAGACCATACAAGCATTCTCATTGCCTAAATCAGAACTCTGCTTCTGTCAAGTGTGCGCTCTAAACCTGGCGTAATTCACTCAAATTTAGTACATAACACACAGAAAACTCGTCAATCAGATATTTCAAATCAGAACACCATAGGATAAAATTGAGGTCAAAACATCGATTCACGCCCTCGATGCTGTCTACCTATAATAATTTGATATTCAGGTAATGGAATATTTCTGTTGCGCGTTTTCAAATAGTTATGACATTTAAAGGACGGATTTTAGCAACGGTGTCATGTGGCGTCATATATATGGTGATATTAAACCGAACGATCATCGATGTTGTGTCAAGAACTCTACGTTGCAACTTTTGCCTGGTTATGCGACCATTATTCGCTAAGTCGCGGTTTCATATTTAGGTTAATGTTAAATGTTTTGCGCTGTAAGTCCGATGCAAATACGTTCAAGTATATCAAATCGCTACTCTACTGTATTGGCATTGACGACAGAATATCTACTTTCACTTTTCATGCCACACCGAATGCGTCGATTTTGTCAATCTCGGCAGTTTCCCATCAATTTTTGTTGGCTGAGAGATGTCGATTCTCAGATCTCGTCGGGCTCATTGTGTTACTTTTAACGAGATGCGGTCACCTGATTCTAAAATTACCATGACTCCTTAATTCGAACCCTATGACCACTTCCATTCTGTTGAAATTGAGTTATATTAACACTGGTAAGAAGTAATGGATAAACACAATTTTTCATTGTGTCACAACAATAGTACCATTATTTTCGTAAAATTGTCTTACGCATGCACAGTAAAGAAAGGATTGCGTTAATAGAACGCGTTGAAAAGTTATTATCAATAGGAAATACATGACATATGATTTAATCAAACAAAATTTAATTTTTTAGGAATTCAAGACCGTATGGATAACACGCGCCACTTTTAAAATAACTTTATTGAATACTATCTCCTGATTTAATCATGTTGTAACCTTAGACACTTACAACGATAACGTGTGGCGCATTATATGTCTACTTCTGTACATACAGAGTGCGTGTTAATAATATTTAGGTATGGATATTTATTTCATCCCAGACATTTCTTGTTACTCACATCAGTGTAGTAATATATACACATAATTAATTAATACGAGATGATAATACCGCTTCTTGCAGAAACAACTGTAAACATCTGCTTTATTGTACATACAGGGTTCGTATTAATACTATATATAGAAATGGAAATACGTCCAACAATTTCTCGGAGCTCGAGTATAAATAGTCGTCATGATTTCGGTGTAGTAATATGTATATAAAATAACGAAATACGAAATGATAATACTAAGTCGTACTACTTTGTGTAGCTTGACAGCCGACTATTAAATTTTTCGTGTCAAACATCAAAACCAACGAGCCAATGATATCCATCCATTTAAATATGAATTGCCATAGTTTACTCGTTATTCAAAATACTTTCGTTAAGTCTCGATCAAAAAGAACTCCTCGCCAAAGTTGCGCGTTTGACTTTGAAAAATCACTGTTTGAATTGTCTTGATACATTGTTTTTTGCAGAGGAAACTGTAAAAATCAGCTGGATTGCTTAGTACGAGGCGGTGTTTTAAAGCCACCATTTACCAGAATACACGTATTTGACCAAACACAATTTCATTTTACATGAATTTCATAGCGGAACTAAGTAGTATAATTCTATTTATATACAGCACCTCCGTTCCACATTATACACAAATGAACACCAAAACTAAAACAACGTTGCGTAGTACACTATACTTAATATTTGTGCTGTTCATGATCGCTCATTTCCCTCTAGTATGTACTGGGGTTTAGGCTCTTGTATATACATGCAGCATAAACATGCATCTGATGTTTGTAGTAGATATTATAATTTATGGTCGTAGACTCCGAACACACTATTCGCAGCAACCAGGAACAGCCTCGTCTGACGAAAAGCATTATTCTGGTTGATATGGTAAGCTCGAGCCAAAACGAAAAATTGCACGCCAGCAAACAGGGACACTCTAAACCGCCTGGCTATTTCTACTCCGCTAGGGTTTGACTAGTGTTCTGAATGGTGTTGACCAATTGTAGTGTTTTTATCTCGTAATGCGAGCGTGAAGCGCTTTTTTGGTTGGTTTAGGCTGTAAAAAACATTCACGCACTATGGATCACATCTCTACCAGTTACTGCAGAAAAATATCTGTAGTATATAGTCTACCATAGTGATTGAAGCTTTATGTAGTACTTCAATTCCACAGTACACTCGAATCATAAACTAAACAAAAAAGACGTTGCGTAGTACACTATATGAAGTATTTGTTTATGTTCATGATATATATTTTTATCCAGATTGCTCTTATGCTTAGGCTCTTGTATATATAAACGCAGCTTTAACTTGTAAAATATGTTTCAACTAGCCATTAAGATTTACGGTCTTACTTATAGCTGGTGTTTGTACTAGATATTTCGATTTACGGTCATAGACTCTTGTACTTTATAACATTTGACACAGCTGTCCTTGTAACAACTACAAAAATACATTTTACGGTCCTAAACTGAGATTGTGACACATTTTGCGAGGCTTACAAATGTGTGTACTGTACAGCTGCTCAACAAACGTGTGTTTGCGTCCTATAGCACAATACGACACGAGAAACGCGCTTAATGTAACACCAATCATTTCCTTAGACACGTTATGAGTAGTGTAGCAAGTAAGACCCAAATATCATTATTGTATTTGTTGCATGTGGGCGGGTTGCTCGGATAACCAAACATGCCACTTCTATAAAATACAGCCTGTTTGTGATGTAATGCAAATTCTTTGATCTCGTAGAATTTTACATGTTAATGCTCGATATAGCTGCCGATTTATAAAGGTGACTGATATAGCGATACCCGTCCAAATGTGTCGTTTCGACATTGCAAACACGCATTAACCACAAACACGCATATACACAACTTAAAAACAAACACGCAGGAACATGCACACGCCTACAGGCATACACACACGTATGTACGCACATAGACATGGATTCACGCATATTGAGCGAGCGCACGGGAGATAGAGAGACGGAGAGGCATGGAGGAGAGTTTATGAGAGAATGCGGCGCCAGACATGCAGACATGCGTGCACGCTAACACGCAGGTCACCATGCATGCAAGCACATACGACTATTGCGCGCAAGTATACATGCGCCATGCACTACAAGTGAATGGATATCGTGCTTGTGTTTCAGGCAGACTCGTTTACAAGAAAAAGTTTTGTTTTTTCATTCGCAAGGTTATTTTGTAAGAAACCGGTGAATAAGTTATTTCATTTGCCAGCATCAATAGTAGCAAAAACTAAAGATGGGGTTAATAGGGTGTCGCTATATCAGTCGCCTAAATTCAATATCAATAATTGTTTCCCATGCACTATGACCCAAGTTGATATTTTGCGAAGTTTTCGTGCTGTTTTCAAATAACCAATTTGATAAAAGGAACTAATACTGTGACAACCTGAAAAAAACAACAGTCATGTTTATCTGCATTCCGAGCCAAGAAAATATAACTAGCTCTTCTACAACCACACTCATGCCAACGACGTCAATTCAAGCACAAACCCTACTCGGACAGGGTTTGTCTTATGGTATAAAAGGTGTTGAGCTTGTCCAGATCGGCTGAAGGGTCACGAAGCAAGGGGTTGGTTTTGGGATGGTAATCGTGTTTTGCTCACCATCTGTAACGGGACGTTACACAGCACCTTGCGCGAGGAAGCGTCTTGCTTCACGTAGAAGCAAGAGCGTGACGAGTGGAACTGAACAGTTCCCTCAATAGCGTAAGCGGCTCAACAATAAAGACTTGTGTTAAGCGTTGTGATTCTTAAACTGTTTATTTACTTGCATGTGCGGTTGCTGGCAATCTGCCAGCAACCACTCAAACTAGCTATCACTCTGACTAGCTAGTGACATATGCAAGGGAGATGTCCACACGTCAGCATCTCACTAAAACCCTACGTGGAACTCGCTCCGCGAGCTTTCCCTGCTAAATGATGTAGTCCACATCATCGAACAAACAATTAATATCTAAACAACTAATCTAATTTTTAACTCATTAATAATATCTAATTATCTTCTTAGACTTACAAAAATAATAAGTCTATGTATTGAGTCAAGTCAGTTGACCCCATTACACCATCATTCCTGCATACATAATACAATTCTAGCCGCAGTTGTCTCTAACTGAAACGGCGCAGTAAATGACAAATCTGACCGGTCAAGACATGACTATCTCCGAATTATTTTCGACCACCTAATGGAAATGCAGCTCTTTGTTCTTGTCATGTTGGCCAGAGAAAATAAAAACGAGTGACAAGACTAGACCACGCTTGATTTCAGTAAAGACGAAAAATTGGAAATTTTTCAGCTCATTACACGGATTCCCCGAAATTGTTACTTCAGGTTGTCAATTCAGTTTCAAGAGCCTTGATAAGTACATTACATGCAATGTGATGTAAACGTTGTGTGTCGTTGTGGAGATTAACTGCCGATTAAAATTGCAATACGACACACGACACAACAAGCGTCAACAACCAAAAGCACAAGCAGCAAGCACATCGTGCCATCGCAACGGCCGTCGGCAATACTATTGAGCGTACAATGCCGCCAGGAGCACGTGCTCTTCGACGTCGCGACACGCCCCCTTTACCACCACACACAACGATGAACATGCAAACACAACAGCGCAACAGCTCGCCACTTTCGAGCAGCGACGGCGCGTTCTTTGCGCTCGACACGCCGATGACGCCAGACGATTTGACTCGCGAACACGCACAGACACACACGCCGCTTGGTCACGAATACAGCAGCAGCCGGCATAGCGCCACGGGTAGCAGCACAGACACCCACCTCACAACCAAACGACTACCCTTCTGGCGCCACGCACCCGCATTCTTGCGTCTAAATGCGGTCCAGCGCATCTTGAGCGCTGCAGTGCTCGTGCCACTCGTGACAAAGTTCCTCTGGAGCTCACCTGCGTTCGCGACTGCGACGGTCTGTGCATTTGTCACGAGCGTCTGTTCGTACGAGTACGCGTGGCTCGCGCATCGGATCCACACGCGCATCCTCGATAAAGTCGCAGCGTTTGAGCACGAACCACTGACACCAGCACCCGCAACGCGCGCATCGTTTACGACAGCAGCTGCGGACACTCTACCACAGCAACACACAGACGCCAACACCAGCAACAGCAGCGACCTAGCGCCACTGCCACACGGCTGCTTTCCGTCTGAAATCGACCACGAACGCAGTCCCACGAGCAGCAGCACGAGCAGCAGCGTCCTGCGCTGTGACGTACCGCCTGCTCTCCACACGCCCGACGTCCTTAATCGCCCGTTAGATGACCCAATCAACCCTTCCGACAGTAGCGTTTCCCTCATCAGCGTCGACGCGTCGCAATGCGCAGTCTCGTCCATTGCTGCGCGCTACTTTGGCCACAACGAGTGGCTTGCAGCACTCGTATTAGCGTGTTTGTCAACAACGATCATGTCGAGCGCGTTTCTCGTGTTTGCCCCGTGGATCCAAGAGCTCCGAGCGACCGAATTGTATACATTGCGCATCTTTTACGCTGTTACGACCGACTACGTGGCGTCATTGAGCGCATTGTTTACGCCAAATTGGCGCTACGCGTTCATTTGCGTCGTCGAGAAGATGGTGTTTACGCTACTGACGCTCCACTCGACGATCTGTCCGATCAACCAGTTTAGTTGTGGCCTGTCGATGGAGCCAGCGCAAGTGTTTTTGTCAGGTGTTGTCATCGTCCTACTCTTTCGCTTGCATACGCGCGAAACTGGCTCTTTTGCGACAGCTTCGAGTGCGAGTCTCGCGCTGTTTCTGCATATTGTATTGGATCTGCTCGGGTATTTGTACATCGTTGGCAGCTTGAGTGTGATTGTCGCATTTGTCGACGACGAACAGCTTGAAGCGTATCGACGGTTGCTGATCGTACTGCTCTACGTCGTCTGGGCGTCCGACACGGGCGCGTACTTGACCGGCAAGCTCCTTGTTTGTCTAAATTACAAGTCGTACAGACCACTGGCACCGCACTTGTCGGCCAATAAAGACTATGAAGGGACGTTGGGGGCGATTGTGTTTGGCGTTGTCGCAATGCACTTGGCGTCCGATGTGCTGGACGTGAACGGGTCCGTGCTCGCGAAAATGACGTTTACAGTACTCGCTGTCATCGCGGGTCGCATCGGCGACTTGTTTGAGAGTCTGTTGAAGCGCGCAGCTGGTGTGAAAGACTCGGGACGCCTCATTCCTGGTCACGGTGGCATGCTGGACCGCATCGATGCGCTCATGTTTGCATCGTTGGTGTTTGCACGCTACTACGCAATGATCGTTGTCCCCAACATGGACGCAACAACAACAGCAACAGCAACAAATGGCAAAACATGACAACAATACAAGATAAAAAATGCAATGTACACAAAAGTTGTTTTTGTTGCTTTTGTGATTTCGACACTCTGACAATTTGCACAATCACGAAAACACTTGCATGCTACACGATAGCAAACCACTCATTACAACTTGTCGTTTCCATCTCCATGCCAACACACACTCTTAGTCCTCGTACGCCTTAACGCACACGCGCATTGACACCAACGTCCGTTGCGATTTCCACTGCGCACGAGCGACCAACGAGCTCCTGGAGGATCGAGAGGCTAAACGCATTGACCGTCCCAGCTCCGTGGCTCGTGATGCAGCGATCGTCGATGACCACTTCGTTGTTGCTATACACATCTTGCATGAGCGATGCGTACTAACGATCGCATGTCGCGTGCGCTGGCAGCCCAAGCGTTTGCAGCACCACTGGCGGCGCCTTGCCGCTCGCAGCGATCCACTGACCAGTGGCGCGCTGTCGCTTCAGCATCTTCCCGAGAACGCTGCAGTCACGGAGCTTCTCCGCACTGACTCCCTATACGAATAGAATGAAAGCAACGGAATGCATCCGCATACAACTACTCTCGCCCGCGTTGCTTTGGTGCTACATGTGCACATAGATCCACACATCCATTTATCGACGCACCCCAGGCAGCACG
>JAADXH010001410.1:0-11318 GCA_023337595.1 Globisporangium camurandrum | reverse complement strand
GCCTGCAACTTCAAACCAATACAATAGAACCCTGATACACTTTTGTCTGGATCAAAATTGCGTTCTCGTTTGACACGGCACACCGCCTTTACCAACCGACTGACGTCTTCGCACCATGTGGAGCTGAAGTAACACGCGTCTAAAGCAACACGCGTCTAAAGCAACACGCGTCTCGGCGGCAACTCATTTTATCCAACAGCACCCTAGTACGCCTATTACTCGCAAGCGCTCCAAAAAGCGGTCGCTTGCAGCACTATCCATCCTCTCGTGGTCTAGTGCCGCATATCCATCAATACGTATGTTGTTTACAATACGCATCATCACCGCTTTTCTTGGAGGCGTGTGTTGTGGTACTGCTATCGGTATGATTGATTGGTTGGTTGTTAGGTTGGTCAGCGAGGTTATTGATGATCTCCAAAATCACATCGAAAGTATCGAAATATACCGAAGCATTCAACAACATCATCCATCATTGTACCAACGCCCCCTCCTCCATCGATGCTCTTTCTCGGTATATCTCTCTACACACTCGCTTGATCTAGATGTGCATATGCTCTGCTCCGACGTCGACACTGTTGCTGTTTACTTGCGCAGTTGAGTCATTGTCTGCACCACCACTACTGCTCGTCACGACCTCGTCGCACTGTTTCGCAAGGAGCCGCGCAACGACCATGTTGTCATGCAGATTCACGAGCGCGACGACGCGAGCGAGCAATACGTCGCACGCAACGAGCAACGGCAGCGTCAGTGGCGCCAGCACTGCAGCACCTTCACTGCTGCGATTGCCACCCTCGATCCATGGCGCGACTGTGTAGTAGAGCGTCACGAGCAAGAGCACGTGGCTACTGCTGCTTATACTGCTGCTGCTGTATATCCCATTCAGACCCGATGTGACTGGGTCACGCACGACAAAGCAGCTCGCAAGCGTAAGCACTCCGATGCACGCGAGCAGCGACAGCGACAGCGGCACCACGGCTGTCGTGGCGGTTGCATCCGCCGCTGCCGACGTCTGCAGCAGCCAGAGCAGCGCGATCGGGTTGTACAGCGCATGGGCGTTCCGATGCAGCACGCTCAAGAGACTCAGACTCGTCTGCGCCATCGACTTGGTCAGGCTCTGGTGCTGCGCGTAGCACGGCTGCAATGTCGGCAGCGCGAACACGACGCTGCCTGTGGCAAAGCACATGGCGTACGCTGGCACAAACGCCGCTACAGCTGTGCGCCAGCGCGTCCAGATCGTCGTCCTTTCAGGAGTGCTCGTCCGCCTATTACGCAGCAACAGCGTCATGGCGACTGGCGTCACGACCGCGACGTGGACGACGCTGACTACCACGACGCTATATACGAGCGCTCGCATTGGCGCGATGAACGACAGCAGCTCTGTGCGATGCACGACAAGCGACCCTGCGACCAGCGACGTTGACGCAACCGCCGCCAGCGGCTCGAGCGTCGCAGCAACGTATTCGAGTGCAAGCTGCAGCTCCACTGCGACGCCGAGCACATAGTGCGGCGTGTCGGCAGGTGCTCCATGGTCGGTAGGAGAGCAGGTGACGCCAGCAATGCCAGTCGAGTCTGTAGGGCCAGTCGAGCTTGTAAAGCTAGGCGAATGGCGGCGACTGCGGCAACGACGCTCGAACGCACGCTTGCCACACACGAGACCGAGCAGCAGCGCCAGCGCGAGTGTGTGAAGCATAGTCGACGACAGTGGCGCATGCAGCAGCAGCAGCAGCGACTGCGCGACGTTCGTTGGCACGAGCGCGTCGACACTGGTGCGTGCGACAGCCGTCAGTACGAGCGGCTGTGGGTAGTACGAGTGCGTTGTCGTTGCTGCTGCGCTTGGTGCTGTCGATAGTGGAGCACTGCTGATGTACGAAGGCAGCGCTGCTGGCATCGACGCAGCAGTGAACACGCTATGGATGTCGTCAAGCCTAAACAGCGCAGAGCTGCTGTGATGCGGCAATAGCGAGCCGATGTCGTGTCCACTGGCTCTATCGCTGTTGCTATCGCTATTGCTATCGTGGGTGCTACTGATTGCTCCTGACAGCGACAAGCGCGTTGCATTCGAGCACGTAAACACGTCACCTCGCGGCCCCAGTGGCTGGAGAAACGTTCGATCGTCGCCATCGTTTGTAGCAGCAGTAGCGCATTCCAGCAGCACTGTCCCACTGCGTACGGACGCCAAGATGCCAAGTTGTTTCCGCAATGTTGTGGCGGCGACACTTATGGACTCGAATTCACTAGCGACGGACGTCGACGCGGTGTGAAACACTTGCAGTTGCTGAAGCACGAACATCGCACCGAGTCCTTCGAGCGTCGTGACGAGCGACACGCCGACGATCGTTAAGAACGCCCGCATGCTGAACACAGCGCGTGCTTTTGCTTGCATTGCCAAGTCCGCAGCGCCAGTGAGCACGTGGCAGCACACGAGCGGCAGCGTGACGCACTGCCAGAGCCGCAGAAAGAGCTGACCTGGCAGCAGCAGCCACTGCGTTGCAGTTGCAATTCGAAGCGAAAACGCATCCGACTCAACAGGCACTGACGACGGCGTCCCACCGACACTAAACGCTGCACCAAATGCGTCAATGGACACAAGCGCAGTGCCAAGACCGACGCCAGCAGCGATACCGAGCAGCAGGAACCTTGTCGTGTGAGTGCGATGCGATTGCACGGCGTTGTTCATTTGTTCGTGTAGGTCGTTGCTCCATGCTGCACGCTCGTCCGTGTCAATTGCGTCGTCACTGGACTCGTCGTTGGCACCGCCGCCGCGTGCAAAGCGGCTGTAAAAGTGCTCGTGGTCGAATGCACGTGCGAGTTGCGGCGGCGACGCACACACCGACGCGGGCGACGTCAGTTGATCCATGCGGCGATTGCCACTGACGCCAAGCGTCGCTTGTTGATTGTCAGTGTGAAAGAGCCGCGCGTGTGTACGCTGCAGCGTCGACCGCAATGTTGCCGAGACGCGATCGATAGCTATTGAGACGCGTGCGCTGCTGTTGTTGTTGTTGCCTTCAAATACACGCGTTGCTGTTCGTTGTTGCGTGAGTTGTGCATCGTGCTGTCCAATTGATTCCTTCTTGTACAGTAGTCCACTGACGTTCAACGGCGTCCCGTCGGCGACGCAATTGGCGTGCAGGTCGTTACTCAGGTGCCACTGGATCGACATCGCATCGACGTCGTCGCTGTCGCTGTCGCTGACTTTGCTGTCGTTCTCAGCGCCGTCGTATGACAATGCGTGTTGCGGCGTTTGTTGCGTCGGCCACGTGCGATCGCTGGCGTTTGTTGCTATTGTTTTTGCGATTGCTGTGGATCCTACGGACTCGATGCTCGCGATTGGCGAAATTACAACCAACGTCAGTGGTGTTGCAATGTCGTTGCTCTTGTTGCTCTCGTTGTTACTGCGTGTACTGCTGTTGATGCTCATTCCACGAGCACTCGCTGTCGCTGGTTGTGGATCTAGTGCTGCCGCAAACTCCATCAGTACCGTTGACGCGACTGCACCGTCCGATAGGTTATCCCCAATGCTCTTGCTTGTGGTGTGTGATTCCATCTGACTGAAACGTGGACTTGCGCTTGCTGTGATAGCTGCTTCTGCTGCTACAATGGCGACGCTGCGTTCGACTGGCGTTGACAGATACAACAGTGCAAGTGCGTCGGCATCGCTGTCACTCAAACGTTCATCGATCGGTTCGATATCAGCAGCAGTAGCAACATCGACGCTCATTTGTCGACTATCGCTTGCTGCTGCAATTGCTACATTGCTACCACTGGCTAACAGACTGTGATGTTGTTGCTGGTGGTCGTTACTATCGCGTGCACTTGAAGCAACTGTCTTGCGTTGTTGTTGTTGTTGTTGTTGTTGTTGTAATGGTACTGACATCATCGCTTGGAGTGACACTGTTGACTGTCGCGTATTGTTGGTGCTGGTACAAGTGTCAATCGCAACTGCAGCAGCAGCTGCGAATGGACGCAAAGCGTGCGTTGCTGCGTCAATCGGCTCGTCGCTGTCGTCCATTGTGACGTGCTGCAGATTGAGCGGCGCGTCGTCGTCCTCGTTACTCCCACTGGCTCTCGTACTGACTGGCATCGTGTTGTCGTCATTGTGCTTCCAACGCACGTCGTTTGCTGCTGTAGTGTTGTAGCGGATACAGTCGCCACTGTGATCAGCTGTCGACGTTGTGTCGTCCTGCTTGCTATCGACTGACTGCGTGTCGCCTCCACTGCTGTTGCTGTTGTGGTGGCTCAAGCTGTTGTCAACGTCTGTCAGTCGGTAGCTACGGCTGCTGTACAAGTCACTTGGACGATAGACACTGCTACGAACGCTATTGTCCACTGAATCACGCGCCAAAAGACTCGACCGATCATTACAGAAGCTGTCGTTTAGTGCGTCACGAGCATCACGATCGGCGTTGCTACTGCTGCTGCTGCTGCTGTTGTTGCTATCAACGCTGTCGCTTGTCCAGCGGCTCGGCACGTCAAACGATGACGCAAACGATAGGGATGGTGTGCGATTGCTGTCGTCGTGACTGGAAGAGCTAGTGTGACTGAACGCATCATCACGTGTGGCTGTTGTTGTGGCTGTAGACGCAACGAAGCTGCCGTCGCGACCAGCAAACCGGCGCGTGATCGAGTTCGTATCGTTGCTACTGTCGTTGCTTCTGCGGTGCTGCATCGACGCTGCTCTCGACATGCGTCGCGTCCAGCTGGCACCGACTGGTGGTGCTGATAGCGCTGCTGCTGCTGGAATCGGTCGGCGGCTGCTGCTGTTGCTACTGGCAACAATCACACCATCGTCGTCACTGTCTGGAGCACGAGTGTTTGGACTGTCGAACTGGAACGTCGTGTTCATGTACTCCATGTCGTCCGCATGACTCTGCATGCGCTCGAGTGCTGCAGTGTCGTCATCGTGCTCGTTGTCGTCGCTGTCACTGTCGCTGTTGCTATTGCTATCGGACAGGAACGCGTCAAACATCGCAGTCTGTCGCCCTGCTGACGTCGAGCGGCGCAGCGTCGGGCGTGCAAGCAGTGACGCTCCTGTCGTGATGTGATGTTGTCGACTCGCGCGCGTTACCGAGGTGGAGCGGCTTGGCGGCAGTGGCGGCTGGATCCACAAACGAGGCGATGTCGATACACATGCGCTGCTGCCTGTGCCATGTATATGATCGTGTGCGGCAGCAGTCGCAGCAGCAGTCGCCTCGTCGTGGTCGTAGAATGGATCGTCGTCGTGGTCGTAGACGTACCCCATTGCTCGTGCTTGTGCTGGATGTGCGTTCGCTCGTCTCGCTTGCCTGTGTGTGCGTCGACGCGACTCGCAGCAGCAATTTCAATCGCAATCGCAAGTGCGTCACGCAGAGCTGCTGGACGGACCGCCAAACAGAGACGGAGGAGCCGCCATCGAGACGCTTATGCTGCAACAACGCCACATGGTGCGACGAATACGTCAGAGAGCCATTTGGTAAAGGCGGTGCAAAGCAGGATGGAGGAAGCGATTTTGACAAGTCAAGAAAATTGCGGCTGACTTGCGAGCTGTCGGTATGTACTGTATCAGTCACTCTGTACCGGTAACGGCACCACAAGGCACTGAACAAACACTCGACAAATTCCGCATTCATGGCAGTGGTGCGTGTCCAATTTGCCTGCACGTCACACACAATAACCAATTCAGCACGCACCAACCTCGCGTCGCTCACTTTGCCTTTCGACACTCAAGACCCTCATCTCTCTTATCTGTAGCAAGTTTCTACTCCAACCATGTCATTACCGACCATCAACTCTCCATCGAACGCCACCGCTACTGCACCCGCTCCTCCCCATCCGACAGGTGCTGTTGTAGATGTCACCGGCGAAGGAACTGCATCTGTCGTCGAATCGACGACAGTCGACACAGCACGTCCCACTCGTGTCAGTTTACGCAGCGCTCAAAAGAAGAAGCGGGCTAATGACCCATCGCGCCAGTCGGACGACGACAACGACGACACGACATCGTCAACTGTGCCCGCTCAAGCGCCGAAGAAGAAGTCGCGTATCGATGTGCTTGACGAGCCGCCATTACGCCATCGACTTCGGCCCTAACGCGCAAGAATCCTGAAGCTCCAGTTACCACCACTCCACGTGTTCCGTTCAACTTCGACGCGTTTTTACGACGTTTAGCGGCGATGCTGCAAGAACATCTTCGTCAATAGATGCGCATGTTCTGGCGCCTGTGCAAAAAACAGCTCCGCCGATCACCCAGCTAGACGACGTAGCGTTTTTGCGAGCTCGTCTCAATTGTCTCGAGCGCGAGCTGGAAAATGCTCGAGCCGACGCGAATCGCGCGTCCGTTTTCTCGTCTGCTAGGGGCGTGCAGGACGGCAATGTCACATACTCGACTCGTCAATTGACGACCTGGTAGACGGACCCAAACGCACGCGGTGCAATTCCACCGGCCGAGCTCGTGTACCTGCGTGCGTCCGACTTCCCAGATCACCCACGTCGTGTCAAGGACGACTACACTCCGACGCAGCAGCATCAGCTCGCAGCTCATCGCCTCATTCAACCACAATCGACGAACGAAGGTAAGATGCGTAGTTCAATGTTGTTTGTTCTTCAACTCCGTGTCTCATCGGCCCTCAGGTGTGCGAAGACCCCATCCTTGTTCAAGGCAATCTACAGTGCTCGTTCCGGGTCACGCGGTGCCGCTATCATGATGTTCATGGAGCTTTCCAACATCGAGCGACTCTCGTTGGCGTCGTCGAATGCCAACTTTGCGTCCGACTATAGCGCATTTGCCACACTCCCACCTGTTTCATCTGATGTAAAGACGTACGACGAGATCCTCGGCGCGATCCACTGGTTGTCGTCGTTTGCAGCAGCATACTGTTGGGACTACGTTCAGCACTTGATCACGCGGCTGCGACTCTTTGTGTCGAAGAGCAAGTCCTCGGGTAACGAAGGACGTGCTCCGGGAAAGCTCACGTTGCACTACGTCGATCTGTTCCTCGGCCACGCCATGGCACAGCTCCAGAGCGAGTCATCATCGTGGTGGTCGCTTTACTGCAATGCTATCCGCGACGTCGATTACCAATCGCGTGGATGGGCTTTACAAATAATGGAGTTGACTCAAGTTGAGATGGCGCGTCACGCACCACGCGCGAGCGACCCGTCAACACATCATGTCGAACAACACCACCACCGTGAACGAGATCGCCAACATCCTTGCCCGTTTACTCCAAGCGGAACCCCCGACGAGATCAGCAACATTCTGGTGAAGAACGAGCGCGGCAAGGAGCAGTGCTTGCGTTTTGTTGGTGGTGCCATGTGCAGTGGCACCCGCGACAAGTGCGACAATCGCTGGTGCCACCACGACGCGGATGAGCGGCTCGAACCGGCGTTATTGAAGTGGGCGAAGGAACGTTACGTTCGTGGCGCGTGAGGATGCCTCGGTCAGCGGACGCCGCACACGTCGAGGAAGTAAGCGAGAGTAAACATCAACACGCAAAAGTTTACACATGACAGCGGCAACTCGTTTGTATTATCATCTGTATACACTCAATCAGCAAAACACGAACGCATAAAATCATCCCAGCACGAAGCTACCCGATTAGCCCAGCATGGACCTACAACTAGGACCCAGCTTGGTGCGAGCGAGCGTATCGAGCCAACAGCGGCGCAGGCAGGGGAAGGGGCGATATCAGAACTCGGACGCTGTCGTCGGCGCTCCAAAGAGTCGGTCTCGACTTGCCGTGCTCGCCGTTCTAGTTTGTGGAGGATGAAAGCAGATTCTCTGAATATCTGCTCGATCTGCCGCTCAAGTTTGTGCTCTCGGAGTTTGTACGGAGGACCAGTATACCGCTCCTCCAGTGGCTCCCCTAGTTCGTCGAGCTGGTGCGCATGCAAACTAGATCCGACTATCGCCCGAACAAAGACATTGCTCCCGCGTTGCTGGAGTCGCTCTGTGCTAGTTACAAGCACCACGACGTGATGCTGCGTATCGCAACCGAAGGTGTTCGAGTATCTACGACTTCAACGCCCCACGACAAGCAACACCACGACAAAACCACGGGTCTGCGTCAAGCGATTTAACTTCTTGCGCAAGAACTTAAGGAAAGAGCAAGATTTGTTCCGTTGTGTAGTCCTCGACCTAAACCTTCGATCGATTTGGCCGGAGGTACACATCTACCCATTCTGTGTCGTAGACAAAGCAGATGGTGACCCTCTCGTCTCTGGGCGAAAAATCCAGTGGGATCGTCTAACAACGATTGGACGGACCAAGAAAGCATCGAGCGACCCGAATACCAGCACTGCAGCGCCATTGCAAGCGAAGTGCTCCGGTTGAAGAAGAAGACAGAACACGGAGAAAAACGCGCTCCTTGAAAATTAATTATGGCGGGCGACATCGCATCTGCGTTTCGCAACGTCAGCATTCAAAGCGAAAGTGTGCACTTGTTCTGCGACGCCATCCTGAAGATGATGCACTTATCGTTGAGCTTGCTGCGCCGTTTAGTTGGACGGGTTCGCCAGGATTCTAGAAAATCTTTGGTGGTGCGATTAGCTACATCCACGTTACGACACGCACGTAGGGATGCTTGCACTATCTTTATGCCGCAGACGAAAATCGCCAAAGCTCGATGTTTAGTTCAGCACGCATACAACAACACAACCATCAGCGTGCATCGACTGCACTCGCTACTTGACAGCCTACGGCCCGTGGCGACATGCGTTCGCGCAGCTCGCCCGTTCCTCCAGCGGCTGCGATTTCGCTTTGAATGGCCCAACCGGCGTCGTAACGCCATCGTCACTGACGACATGTGTCACGACTTGGTCTGGTGGCGGCAAGTCCTGCACACTCCCGCACTCAATTGTGTTCCAATGCGGTACTTTCACGACCTGCCGCTCCACGACATCGTCGTCGAGATGGATGCTTCTGACTACGGCGTTTGTGCCCTCGACACACAGCGGCGATGATTCTTTACGTATGCGTTCTCATCGAAGGAGCGACGGCTCGTCGAAGAGTTTTAGCGCGCACACGCTAATGCGTTCGATATCAACTACAGGGAGCTACTCTCGGCAGGTTTTGCCGTGCTGCTGTGGGGCGAACAATGGAGCTCGTTTAGTTATGACGACCGGCTACACGTCCACTTTTAAATCGACAACACGTCAGTTATCTCATGGCAAATGAAAATGTGCTCCCGGAACAGTCGCGCGCAAGTGTTGCTCCGGGTTATGAGGCTTCGGGAGGTCAAATGGGGACTTCGATTCTTGTCATCGCACATCTCGGGGATTGCCAATGTCCGAGCCGATTTTGGGTCACGACTGAGCGGCCCCACACCTGATCGTCACGGTTTTGTTGCTTTGACTAATAACTGGTCGCAGGACACAGTTCAAGGCGATCACACGATCTTCACGACGATTTGGCAAGCCATCTAAGAAAGCTGCCCCCTCCACTTTCGTGAATTACACTTCATCGTTTGCACAATGGCAATCGTGGTGCCGAGCGCGCAATGTCGACGTATATCACGACCACTACAACTTCCGCCAATGCGTTCGACTCGTCGAGCAGTTCGTGATGGTCGGCTACCAAGTCGGCTACAGCTCCGATCGAAGCATAAAGAGCGCATCAATTATGTCAGTGCTCCACGGCGTCAAGCATTTCTTTGCGGCACGGGGCAAATACTTCCAATCGGGCCACTCACAGATTCGCATGCTGCTGAACGGCATCGGACGCCACGACGCTCCGCGCATGCACAATGCTCATGTCTCGGTCGAGCTCATGGAGAGGATTTACGACTCGATACGTCTCAACCGCCGCGCCGACCGAGCCCTTTGGGGTGCAGCACATAGTTCAAGTGGTTTACTGCTCGAGCGGACGATATCGTAGTGGTCGTCGAACGCGGAAAGCCAACACTGTGCCCGGACTTAGCTGTAGCGGTTTGTCTATCTCTCTGCGGGTCCAAGACAAACCAATCCGACGAACGAACTGTTCGGATGTTGAATAAGTCGGGTCACCCGCATTAGTGCCCAGTCGTCGGCGCGCTCTTGCTCCACAGCGCGAGAGTTGAAGCTTCGCCACAGCTCCCTGCAGCCATGTTTGACACCGACCACGCTACTCCACGCTCCGTAACGTCGAACCAAGTTGCATCCGCGATCCAGCGCGCGGCATCAGCCGTCGGCGACGACCCTAGACGTTTCGGCTCTCATTCTCTCAGATCGGGCGGCGCGACACTACTGTACCGCGCCGGATTTGACGCAATGACGATCCAAGCTCACGGGCGATGGCCGTCGGACTGTTTAAGATCTATGCGACGCTGTGTGAAGAATCTACTAGCACCATCGCCAGCCGCATTGTCGGCAAGAACCGAAGAGACACGACGTTGCGCTGAGGACAGACATTGAGAACCATTGGGTGGGCGCCGCCCTCCGGTCCCAATCTCTGAGAGGTGGAATGGCCCTCCTTGTTTATCCTCAGTAACAGTCAATACAAGTCGCATTCCCCTGACTTGCAACTGTGTGTTACTGAGGAAATCGACAAATTCCGCATTCACGGCAGTGCTGTGTGTCCAATTTGCATTTTGTCGAAATGATGCTGACAAAGAATCGAAAATATGTTTTGAGACACAAATGGAGGTTGACGGACATCAATCCTCGACCACCTCGAGTCCATCGAGAATGATTCACGGCCATCCAGCTGCCTGTGTAGCCAGTAGTTGATCGTGTCGAGCACTGACAATAAGATCTGCGGACAGACACTTGTTTGTTGAGAACATGATACGTCAGCCAGCGTTAGTACTTCGTCTCTGACACCTTCCGATGACCAGAACGTGTCCATCGTTACAGCACAAATCGAAAAAACGAAGATGAAAACGCGCATTATATTGAGCTTTGCAAAGTACGAGGTGCTCACTCGTCTGTGGACAAACCAGTTCCTGAAACATTCAGCCAACGGGTGCGATACGTGATATGTGCTCTGAACTGGTCCTAGCATAAAAGCAACATCAGGTCGCTAAAGCATGCCGTAGCATCTACGTCGACTTGGTTGGTGGACACGCGCCGAGCTGCAAGCTGCGGTTCTTGCACTGCGCTTGCGAGAACAAACACGCGTTGCCGTACACCTTGCCGCTCTTGTCGCACACGGGGAGGTAGACCTTCGTGCCCATGTCCGGACACTCGGTCTTGGTCGGCGCCGGCGTCGGGCACGACCCGAGACGCAGCCCGCGGTTCGTGCACTGCGCCTTCGTGAACATGCACGTGTTGCCGTACACCTTGCCGCTCGTGTCGCACACTGGCGCAAACACCTGCGGGCACATGTCCGGGCACTTCGCCGCTTCAGCGGTCGACGCGACATGGTC
>JAADXH010001409.1:0-11318 GCA_023337595.1 Globisporangium camurandrum | reverse complement strand
GTCGATGACGAACTACTATGGCACGCACACGTTGTCTGATCTTGCGATCTTCATCGCCGTCGGCGTGATCGCTGCAGCACTCACGCTGCGACTCGAGAAGCCAGCGTTCATCGTTGCGACGAGCTTCGTCGGTATGCACGCGTTCGCCTTGAACGGCGCATTGTACTTTACGAGCCGCACAATCACGAATATGTATGGCGTCACAGCTTTGACAAAAGACATTCGTCGCTTACAAACCGGTATTGCGACGACTGACAATTTGAACAAACAACTCGAGAGCGCGTGGTGGCAGTCGGTCGTATTGACATGCGTATACACGTTCATCGCAGCTGCGATCCAAAAAAGCCTGGCGGACTGCAACACCAACCGAGCTCGGTCTTGGTCGTGGTTGCTGATTTCTCTAGCGTGTGTCGCGGTTCAGCTCCTTCAGATGTGGTACTTATAAGTACTGTACAATCACAGCTGTTGCTACTGCTACCCTTTCGAGTGCTATCGGTTAGACAGTCAAGCCAGTTGGGGAACAACAACAGGGCAAGGCAGCGGTAAATCGTTACAAACATATTTCTTCTCGTCTAAAAGTATCGATCAGAACATTTGTTTGCAAAAACATCAAATATATTAGCTCTAATATATTTTAGAACATAACGACACAACAATTCAAGACGAACATGACCGACTACCGCGTCGAGACGACCCCTTACGTGAAGCTGCTGCTGCACGCTGCCAAGCACCCGGCGAATGCCTGCAGCGGGCTGCTCATCGGCGAGGAGCAGGGACAGCATGGCTTTGTCGTTACGGACGCCGTGCCGCTGTTCCACCACGCTGCGCCGCTTGCGCCTGTGCTCGAAGTTGCGTGCGCTGTCGTCGACGCGTGGTGCGCTACACTCTCGCCGCGGCAGAAGATCGTCGGCTTGTACTACGCAGGGAGTGCGCAGCTCGAGCATAGTAGCAGCAGCAGTACGCTGAGCCACTTTGCCGAGAAGGTCGCCGACCGCATTGAAGCTAACTGCGCGCGCGCGTGCGTGTTGCTCGTCGACGCAGTGCAGCTCAGCAGCGAAGCCAAGAACCCCGTGCAGGTGCGTCAATGCGTTTGTTGTATATTTTTATTGTATCGCTTGCTGCTGCTGCTGCTCATTCTCGTCTGTGTGTGTGTCTCTCTCTCTCGCGCTCGCTCTCTCTCACCAGCTCCTGCTCAAGGACGTCAAGCGTGGGTGGATGCGTGTCGACAATCGCTTGCGTGTCGAAAACAGCGGACCGCAACCGGCGTCCCACGTGCTGTCGCGCGCATTGACGCAACGCGCATTCACATCGGTCGTGGACTTTGACGACCACGTCGAGGATGTCTCGAAGGATTGGCGCAACGAGCACATTGTGGCGCTCGTGCGTCTCAACGTGTAGATGCAAAGAGAGGGAGAGCGAGCGAGTGAGCAATAACAATTAGTTAGATCATCATTTGTCGACAACAATAGATCGATTGTTTGCAATTGCGACTCTTTCAACATGTGTCGCAATGTCCAAAATGCTATTTTCGACACTTTTGTTCGTCCCATCAACTCGCTTGCGTGGCTTCAAAGTGCTGCAACGCCTGTCGACATGCAGCGATGCGCAACTCTTCACTACTGTCTTTCTCCTCCTCTATACTCGTATTGCTCTTGTGGATCGACACGCGCACGAGCGCATGGAGGTAGTTTGCAAGCGTCAAGCGCGCGGTTTCAAAGTCCCACAGCAATGGCGCGACGCGCCAGAGCGCACTCGCAAGCCGCGCAGCAACCGCACGCTCGTGGACCATGACGAGTGCACACACGAGGTACTCGCCGCTCGCAGTCCACAGCTGTGCGGACGTCGTCGCTGGTGTCTCCACAGTCGTTGCAGCCGCCACGAGGTGCGGCAACAGCTTTGCCACCAGTAACGTCGACACGTCAAAACGCAGCAGCAGCAGCTCGAGGACGCGACGCGTGTCGTCGTCGCTAATATCCGTACAAGCAGCAAACGCCAGCAGCCGGTCGCGATGGTGCGCGTGTAGTGCATCAAACGGCGACGCGAGCATCAGTTCGACGCACATGCGCCGTGCGGACGGCCCCAGGTCCCAGTAGGCAGCGGCAACGGCTTCAATTGCGTCGGATGATCGGATCCGATCGTACGCTTCGGAAGTACAATACCACACTACGCGCGCGCCGGCGTCGCGCCAGCGGCCGTGCAGCAGCAGCACTGCCCACCATGTGTCCGTTGTCGACGTGTCCGCAGTTGACACAGCCGCATTTTCGACATTTTCGACATTTTCGACAGTGTCGATAGTCTCGAGTGCAAATTGTTCACACAAACGCTGCGCAACTGCGCGCTGCTGTTCGTCGTGCCACGTGCGGTGTCCTGTCGCTTGTCGCTGTTGCTGTAACATCGCAACTGCATCGTACAGCGCCAGCAAGTGTGTCAGTGCGTGCGTCACGTGAATCGCAACTGCCGCTGCTTCTTCTTCGTCGATGGACGGTGTCACAAACGCCAGCAATCGACAAAACACGGAGTCGAACGCGTCAAAGACGCAGTCACTCGCCATGCGCTCGATCGCATCGACACTTGCACGCAGCGACGCGATGGCTGTCGGCATTGCAGCCGCGTTCCGTTTTTGCTGTGGCTGCTGCACAAGCGCCGCGTCCAAAACCGCTTTCGTCTGGACGCCAAACACCCAACGCTCGACCTCCAATCGCTCGTGTGGCGGCAATGAAGATGCAGTTGTTGCGTCCAGTAGCAGCCGCCCGAGCACTGCACTGGCTCGAAACTGTCGCGCGTTGTCGTATTGCACCATCAACGCACGCACTTCAGCAACAACAGCTGCTTGTACGGACCGTCGGAGCGTATTGTCGACATCGTTCGTGGTAAGCAGCGGGCGATAGATCGACACAACGCGCTGCTCGAGCGCTGGACTTGCGACCGCCTCCAGCTGCAACACGACGGTCTGCAACACTGCGAGTGCAGCTGCTGTGTCCTCTACGCTGCTGAGCGTCGCTGCAAACAGTGCAGCGACGTGTGGGAACGACGCAACGTCCAGCGATGCGTCGTCGTCATTGCAGATCGATGCGTGTGCTGCAGCAGCAACGACGCGGCGATACAGCACCGGCACGAGCTGCGCTGCTGTCGACTTGGAAGCGTCTGCGTCAGCAGTAGCAAGCAGCACGAGGTCGACGACGAGCGACGCGACTGCAACCGACGCAATGCACGCACACAGCGACTCCAACAGCGACTCGACGCTTGCAGTTGTTCGCACCGGTTGCTCGAGCCATTGCTGCAGTGCGTGTCGACTTGAGCGCCAGTGCGTCGACGTAGTCGCAACAACCAACAAGTCGTGCTGCTCGATGCATTCGACGACGCATTCAATTGCTGCATTGAGCAACTCACAATGCATCGCATCGAGCGTTTGCGCTGTAATCCGATCGCCGTCTACCGCATCGGCTTTCGCCTGCAACAGCGTCAGCGCATCCGATACAATCGCCACGCGCTGCGTTCGACTAAACTGTGTGCGATAGACTGCAAGCCCAGCCAGCGACTGGCCATAGATTACGTCATCATCAGCATCATTGGTCACATGGTCGAGACGACGACCGAGCAGCAGGCGATAAAACAGCGCTGCGTGGTCGAATGTCAGCACTGCGAGCAGCGGTTTACTGGTCTCGTACGCATGTCCAGCTGCTTCGCTGCTGCCAGCGCCATCATCAGTCGACAGCCGCGGGAACGAACAGCTCAAATAGATGAGAACAACAGCACTCGGTGGTACGTGATGGAGCTTCTGGAGGATCTTCGTGAGTGTTTTGAGGTGCACAAGTGGCACCAACGGCACGGACGCCGCAATCGCAACATTGCGCGTCTGTTGCTGCGCGGCTTCGGATTCACGCAACGGCGTTTGGATAACGTCGATCGATCGTGCAACGCCACAGACGCGTTTAAAGTCGAGGATGACACAATCCTCGGCTGCGTTGCTCTCTGCCATGTCTTTCAAACGTTTGAGGCACAGAAACAACAGCAACACGCGGTCGCTTGCAGCTTTATCGAGCGGCAACAACGCGCCGTCTATCGACGCTTCTTCTGTCAAAGAGCCAGTTCCGAGACGCTTCGCACATTCCAAGACAAAGCGCAACAACAACAGCATTCCCACGTGGTCGCGGCCATCAAGTGCGTCGTACACACAATCGCCCGTAGTGTTGTTTAATAGCAAACGACTGAACGCCACCGGCGCGGCGAGCGCTTGCGCAACGACGTCGCTCGTCGTTCCGTCAGCATCGCCAGGCGTCGCGCGGAATGCAACATCCAGTTGTTCGTGGCGACTCGCAGCGGTGGATTGCGTCAACATTGGTTGCGTAAACGCATGCCGAATGTACGCAAACACGCAAACCAATGGATCGATGTCGTATTTGACAGCAAATTGCTGCGCAACGACGACGTTCGAACGGTTCGTCGACGTGGAAAGCGCGAGAAGCTGTTGCATGCGATAGGACGCATCGCAACTGAAGCGCTCGACGTCGACTGCGTCGTTTAGAAACGTACTGAGCTGTTCGAGCTGTTGAGAGGCGACATGAGAGACGAGCCGCACGTCGCACTGCGTGGCGAGCGAGCGCCAGTCGCTGTCGCGTAGCGTAGAACGCAGCACGTTGCTGTCGTCGTCCAGTGCAGCGACAGACGCTTTTGCTCTGCTGTACGAATGCGTCAGCAACTCGAGCTGCTGGCGACGCGTTTGGAGTGCTTGTCGCACGTTGTCATCATCTGTCGCCTCTTCCAAAGCAGCAGCTGACGAAGCGACGTGGCACAAACAGAACTGATGCGTTTGTCGTACGAGCGCATCGAGCGACGCTCTTGAAGCAACAGACGCTCTTGCCGACGCAGCGTCGAGCAATGGGACGACGTCATTTGCCCAGAACGCATTGACGTCCACGGATTCGTCAACGTCGCGCCACAATTCGACGTACCGCAGCGCCAGTTCAAATGCATCGCGTGCGTGCAACGTTCTGTACGTTTCGTAAGCAGTCGCAGTCGCAGTCGCTTGGTGAATCGCACACGCGACGCAACTGCGTGCGAGTGTTGGCAGTAGCGACACCATGCGCTGCATGCCAGCATCGTTGTCGCTCTTCTCCTCGTCATCTTCCAACGACATCGCGTGGGCGGTCATCCCAACAGTCGCAAGCGCAAATCCCTTTTGCAGCAGCTGTAGTTTGAATTCAACGTCTGCTGATTCCTCCAACACGTCGACTGCAAGCGCCAGTTCGATCAGTAAAACCTCCTCGACGCTCTGCTTCTTCGTATTGCCGCCCCCTTCACTCTCGAGGCGTCGCGTTTCAATCTCGACTTCCGACAGATTCAATTCCGTTGCTAATGCGTCGATTGCATCTAAAAGAGCCAGTGCAGCCAAGATCCGATCGACGACAGCATGACAAAACAGTTTGGAGGCGTCTAAACGCAATACTTGACAACACAACAGACGCTTCTTGGACCACGACGCAAACGCCGAAGCGCTGACCAAATCCAACACGAGCGACAGCACCGACTCGATCTGTCGACTGCTGTTGCGATTGATTGCGTCATCACCAGCCTCGAATTGCACCAACACGTCAGTTGTGAGCGCAACTGCAGCGTCAAAGTCGCTACAATAGAGCGCTGCAAATGCGCCTTGGAGCAGAATCTCTTGGCGTTGTGACTCGTTTAGACGCAAGAGCGAGGCGACAAACAGTACGCCAGTCAATAATCCATCGGTCGATACATTCCGACGTCGGAACCAGTCGACTGCGCAATCCGACAGTACAAAATGGCTCGGATTCGTTGTCAGAACACTCAGAACGATCGCCAACCGATCACGTGGCAACACAAGCGACCGCAGCGTCCGTGGCGACTGGCGGATCTCGCCATTTGTCAATAGATAGAGCAATTCACTTGCGTCGACGAGCGCTTGTGCGTCCTGCAACTGCTGTTTGATGTCGATCAAACGTTCGGGATCGTCGCGTACGAGCAGCGGCAAGAGACGCTCGACGAGGTGACGGATTGCGTACCCGGCAGCGACTTCCGTCT
This sequence comes from Globisporangium camurandrum, assembly GCA_023337595.1. Taxonomy (NCBI): domain Eukaryota; phylum Oomycota; class Peronosporomycetes; order Pythiales; family Pythiaceae; genus Globisporangium; species Globisporangium camurandrum. Next base: position 5,273 of record JAADXH010001409.1, on the reverse strand, counting down.
TCTCTTTTGTCGTTTCGATTGCACCATTCACAACATCCAAGCGCTGCTGCATTGCTTCGATCAACACTGCGACGATCGCGTCGTTCGAATTGGTAGAAGACACAGAGAGCCAGTGCTGTACGAGCGTCTCGACTGCTGCGTTGTCGATTGAATCGATCAGCAGCAATTGCTGCAGGAGGACGCGGCAGATGCGATCGATTGTGAATTCCGCATTAAACACGTGCGTCTGGAGTTTGAGAGCGTCGTGATACACGCGCCACCAGATCGTCTCTGCGCCATTGTCGACTGTCGACAACTCCTTTTCGACAGTTGCACGTGTCGAAAACGCAAATTGACCCATTTGCGTCAATAAATCAGCACCTGCTTGCTCGTTCTGCTGCACGATCTCGCGCAACTCGCGTGGACAGCTGACGATAGAATACAAACTCAAGACGTCCATTGCAATCAACAGATCTTCTATCGCATCGAGTTTGACTTGGAGCGTTTCGATGACGTCATCATCGTCGGGTGTTCGCACCGGCAGCGACTGAAAGATCGTCCAGAGCGCATCGGTGAACAGCTTGTGGTCAATTTGACCGAAAAACTGCGTCGGCGTGACGTTCTGGAGGACAAAAATCGCTGTTTCGAGCAGCACTGCGTCGGATTGGAGCCAGCGCTCGTAACGCGGCCGCATCGGATTGCTCTGGTGCACGATCTGTGCACAGACAGCCAGCGCAGCAAGCGACGTTTCGGTCGCTAACAAACGACAGAGCGCTGCGAGTGCGTCGTCTACTGCATTAATGCGACTCGCAATGACGACTGCAAACAGCCGGTTGATTGCGTCATCGACCGATGAACTGTCGCTCGTCAAGTCGCCTACGACACAGCGCATTTGGTGCACGAGCGACAGGGCGCACCACGTATCAAGCGACAGCAGACGCGTCGTCGGAAGGTCGAGACTGTAACTACAGATAAACAATCGCTCGACGTGCTGCTGGAACGTTGCGAATGTTTGGATGACGTCATCGACTCGACAATGTTGTAAACAAACAAGCGCAAATATGCTGAGCGTCCGCGCGTGGCGCAAGTGTCCAAACTGAACGTCGAGCGACTGAATCCGCTGTGTAAACCACGTCGCAAGCACGTTTGAGCGCACAGCGATCGATTGTTTCGTAAACAACTCATACGCGTTGCTGTCGTCGTCGTCGACTGCACTGCACTGGCTCTTTTGCTGCGATCGAACAACAACGCGGCGGACGATCGTGACAGGTGACGACGCTGTTGCTGTTGCGTCGGCATCATCATCTGCATGCGCAAGCGACAGCAGCACGCGCGCAAGCAGTTCGTTCTCTGTGATGTTGCTATTGCTGCTGGTAGGCGACAGCTGCAGCGTATACAACGATGCACTGTCGTCATCCTCCTTCTCAGTAGAAGCACCGATCGCTGGCAACAAATGCACAAACTCGAATGGTGACAGCGTCGCGGGCAAAAGCGTCAGGACATCGAACCGACGCGTTTCTAATTCAAACGCATGGCGATCGAATAGCACCGCAAGTGCGTGAATCCGACCGTCGCGCGCGACTTCAAATGCGATATCAACGAGCGACGCTGTCCGAAACTGCGCGAACATTGCGCCATCAAACAGTTCGGGCGCATGAAAGCGGTGCTGCGAATTGATGACGTCATCGTCTGCATCCATAGCGTCCCCAACACAAAGCTGGACGCCTGCGTCGGCTGCTACCAACAGATCCAACGTTTCTAAACGATTTAGAAACAATTCCAATTGCTTTGTCGATGCATTTGCTTGCGTTGCAACACGCACGCCAACTTGGAGCAGTGCAAACATGTCGCAGATTGCGTCCACTGCGACAGTCGCTATACATTCGGATACGATCCATTCGACATCGTCGACTGCTTCCAAATGCTGCAGAGCAATCGCAAAATCTGCACTTGGCGTCGTTTGCAGGAGCGTCACGTCGCTCAACGAGCCAGTTTGCGTTGCGTGTTCACGAAAGCGCAGCCACATGCGTCGATGGATCGCACTCACATCAATGGTGATTGCGTCATCTGTATGTAAAGCAGCAAGTGTCAACGCGCGTTCGAATTGTTCCGCAGCAACGAGCGACTGGACAAACGACGCGACGCTGACGCTCGTAAATTGCTGCAGCACGAGCGCCTTGTTGTCGCAAACAAGCGCAACGCCAGCGATTGTAGACGACGCCGTTGATGTCATCGGAGCGATTGCGTCCACATGCGGCTGAGTATTGCTGCTGCTGTTCTGGGTAAACTGCCACTGCGTTTGGAGCCACGTGAGCGCTTCGTTCGCATTTACATCGAACGCTGCAAACATCAAGCGACCGCTTTGGAACCCGACGCTCAACACAGATGCCGTCATCCACTCGACAAACTGTACGTCTTCTCCTCCTCCTTCTACTAATTGCCACGGGACAACGTCGCTGCACGTTGCAATGCATCGAATCGCAAATCGCTTGCGTTTGTCGACGACAACAACAAATGCACCAGTAGGCGACACGGCCACGTGACGAATCGATCCCCGCAACACGCGTTTCTTCTTCCCAGTCGCTGCTGCAACAAAGCGCTGGCCGGTTAAAAACGACAGCAACAAGTGCAAACGGCTCACTGGCGCTTGCACCGACTGCTGGTCGCTGTCGCGTGGAGCGTCAGCGTCGGCTGCGTCGTCTGCGTCGTCGTCTGTAGCACTGACGACCATCGTACAGTCAAGCAGTTCGACGCGTGGCGGCGTTGCATCAACGACGACGCGCCAGACCGACAGCGACGATGCGTTTGCACGTACGAGCGCATCGCTTGCATCTGCAATACCGCCACTCACGACGAGCGTGGAAGTAGAAGTAGCAAACGTCGCAGTTGCAACGTCTGCGTGCCAGTCCTGCAGCTGCTGGACGACGCTTAGCGTAAACAATCGAGTTGGAGCGCTGCTATTGGTGCTGCCAAGCGCTTGAGACGCAAGCGTAGCAGCTGCAACGTCGAGCGTTGCGAGTACTGCAGTGTCAAGCACGAGAAACACGCGACTGTTGCTGTGGGAGGAGGAGGAGGAGGAGGAGGCGGCGGCTGTGAAGAGCGTGACGATCTGTGACGTTGGAGCTACGTCCTTAAGTGATAGGGACGTGAACGGATCGATCGGTACGAGTATTGGCGGTTGTAAAGAAGAGGAGGACGATGAAGAAGAACGCGAAAGCCAGTCGCTCGTGGTCAAGAGCCAGAGCCGTGCGCGGAGTGCGTGGGAATTTGCATCGACGACTGCGCCACTGACGACGAGAAACGCGCCATCGGGGCTCCATGCGAGTGACCACTGGATGCGAGAGTGTAGTGGTGCTGCAGATTGCGCAGCTGCCGCATCGTCGTGGGTCCATAGTGACGTCCACGTTGGTGTTGGTGGCGATGGCGGTAACGGTTGTGGTGATGATGGCGCTGTCGAGTTGTCGTTTGGTGGATCGTTGTGCGTGTCAAAGACACCGAGCTGCACGGACGCAACACTGCCGTTCACGGCGTGCTCGTTGAGATTGTCGCCATTGTTGTTGCTTGTTGCATCGTCGCTGGGACGAGGTGTCGTCACGCGCAACACCGCGACGCGCTGCGTGCCGAATGCTGCGACGATGTTCGTCGAGTCCCTCGCAGCGCCTCGGTGGGCCGTGTCGCGCATGATCTCGCGTGCAGCAAGCAGCAGATGCCTTGGCGGCAGCGCACCGTCGACGTGGCTATCGACGATCGTGTCGACACCATCGTTGTCGTCGTCGCTCCCTGTGCTCACGTGCTGCCGCGTCATTTTTGAAAGTGAGCTTGATATATGATAAGAAGATTTTATCAGGATAATTATTCGCGTGTTGAGAGGTAAGATTCCGATTAAAGCAAGTTCAAAAAATATTCGTCTCACACAGTAAATGTTCCGTGTCGTAAATAAGTGCGGTCATCTTCTAAAATTCGGCCAACCGATACATTTTGTGTTTGAGAAGAAAATATCGAATTTTCGGAGGCGCGTCACGCCGCGTCACTTACTCATATATATTAACCTGTTGCTGGGACGCTGTCGCCAGCAGTGCGTGTTGTCGTCGTCTGGTGCTTGAGTTTCTGCTCACGCGCACGGTGCTGTTGCTGGAGATTGCGCTGGCGCAGCACGGCGTCTTCTCGCCTTGGAATTTTTCATCCGATAAAGAATATGCGACACAAAAACGCCTACATGATGTAATTATAATGTGTTTGGTTACAAGTATCACTCTGATCTATCGCATATTTTAATGATGTGCATAGGTGTTTTGGACTCACCCAAAACATCGGAAATGACTCACCCGGTAATAATGTTTATGACCGAAGCTAAAGATAAAAATAACACTGCTGTTATCCAAATGGATAACAGCAGTGTTTTGACGAATTTGAGCGAATGGGATACACAATTCAAGACATGTTCCAATCTACAAATTACTTGATTGTACTACGTACAAGTGATCTCAATTTCCTTTCAAACAACTTGACATACTTTTTATAGGTCATTGATTCCAAAATCAAAAATTGCAATAACATAACGACACCGAACGAAAGCACAATTGTATTGAATATGATGGATTCTTACAAGAATATAATGTTCACAACTCGTTAAATACCTTATTGTGATTGGCTAGTGGCTGTTGAGAGCTGATCTCGAATTACTTTACATCTTAATTTGCTTTCGAATAACTTGTCATATCAAACTATATTCGACAGATTTTCGGTCGCAACATGTTGGTGTTGCGACCGAACCGATTTGTATTACTCATCAACCACAACTGCAGAAAAGTGGATTAATAGAACGACACCGAATGAAAGCACATTTGCAACCGAATAAGACGGTCATGATTTGTTACAAAAACCAGGTGTCCGCAAATCGACAAAAATTAAGCGTGAGCTTGACGAGATCTGAGGATAGTCGTCATTGAGCAAGAATGAAGCTGACAAGAAATCGACGAGTTTTGTAAATCCACATATTCGTTTGCATACATTACAAGACAGCACGTACACATCCATTCAGTTTGTGGATTTCGCTGCAATGTCATAGCAATAGGCTCTTAATACTGTGACAGCCTAGAGCACCCATTTGGGTGTTTTTTCAGCAATTCGACAAACAGTTGAAGCTATATAGTAAATACGTTTGCAGGAATGCTGGTCAGCATAACTCGCTTGACATGCCCCGCCCGGGGGGGGGGGGGGGGGGGGGGGGGGGGGGGGGGGGGGGGGGGGGGGGGGGGGGGGGGGGGGGGGGGGGGGGGGGGGGGGGGGGGGGG
>JAADXH010001408.1:0-11332 GCA_023337595.1 Globisporangium camurandrum | reverse complement strand
ACGTGCTCCGTGATCGTTTGTCACCTGCAGTATACACAAATGTCTACAGCGCATCGACATCGACGCCACCTAATCGTCCAGACGCGTACCCGCCGGCGCGATTCTGCGCGTTCGAGAGCGCAAACTGTCCGCCCGTCGCTGCTGCCAAACCAGCTTCGTGCTCGACACGATCGTCTTCTGCTAATTCAGCACGGAGCCAGCGCTCGACGACGCGGTACATTGGAACTGACTCTTTCCCATCCTTCCCATCCTCCTCGTCCTTTAACCGACAACACTCCTGCATCGGTCCATAGAACCCGATCGTCCCACGTCGAATGTACAACACATCAGTCGCCCACACGTCCGTGCCATCAAAGATGTGCGTTGCTAACAAGACCGTCGCGCCGCGTGCGTCCGTCTCTTGCTGCAGAAACGCCAACACGTTCTCGCGTGACACGATGTCGAGCATCCCGAGCACTTCGTCCAGAATGATCAATTGCGACGGACGAATCAACGCCAAGAACAGCTGCACGCGCCGCCGCTGGCCGTCCGACAGGCGATGGAGGCGCCACTTCGGGTCAATGCGTAAGACGCGAAGCAGGTGATCCCGCCGTTCCGGGTAGGTAGCTTGGAGCGCGACCATCATCTCGTCGATCGCCATGTCGGCGGAATACGCCATCGCATGTGCAGCGAACGCAACCGCACGATGGCCCCAGTCGGCGCTCACGAACGCCCGGTGCAAGTTGAGCGTCGTGTCGCGGAAGCTATCGCGGCCAAAGAGCAGCGACGTGTCGTCCGCTGTCAAATGTTTACCGGCGAGCACACCCAGCAGCGTGCTCTTGCCAGCGCCGTTGCCACCGACGACGAGCACGCGGCGACCGCGCGGGATCGTCAAGGTCATGTTGCGCAGCACGCGGTCGTCGTCTGCAGGAGATGCCGCGCTGTTCTTGCCACGCACATCGTGCTGGAGTTTGTTCACGAGGTGGCCGCCGATCGTGACTTTTGCAAACGCAAAGTTCAGGTTCGTGAGCTGCACGGGGGGCGCATCGGCGAGTTGCGGTGGTGGTGCCATCGTTGATGAAAAGCGATGAGTGATGAGGTGCGGTAAAGCGCCGAGGAGGTGAATCGAAGAGTGTGCGTGTTGAATGGACGAGTGTGGAGCAAGTAGCAAGCACTGGATGCAGGAGCAGGAGCAGCAGTGGTGTCGCCGAGCACGATCGTCGCTGGCAAAGCTGGCGCAATGCTGTCGAGGACTTCTATTGGCGACTTTGCGCTTCGGTTTACTCGTCTCAAATGGCAAAATATTACAAACTATACAGTTTACTTCTTAACAGTACCGTTGATTGTAAATCATTTTACAAGATAAATCATATATGCAACATTTCTTGATGCATCAACTTGTAAAAGAAAGTGTAAGTACTAGTCACTCGTGCCCGCGTTGTCGGGCTGAAACGCTAAGTCGCATTACATGTGCAAACGCTTGATCAAAGCTTGAGTCACTCCACCTATCAACTCTCGTATCCGTCTCTCTATCTATCTATCAATCTATCTTTCTCTCTCGAGGCCCCCATGAGTTTTGTGACGAACAACTCGAGGCAGACCTGCAGGTGCGTACGCATATGTATCAGTCAATATGCTTTCTTGCCAGCATGAATTGGAAGCTATCATGGACGCACGGCGGTCGGCCCGACGGATCTAAGCTTTCTTGTCGCCGTACAGGCACTTGTGCTCGGTCTGCGTGACAAGCAGTCGGCCCTTGCTGTGGCGGTCCTTCCTCGTTGCTAGCGTTCGTACTCGTGTTTAGACGACTGCTGCAGGCAAGAAATTGGTGGTGCATCGGTTGCCTAGCTGGTGGTGATACTGTTGGTGGTGGTGGCGTCACGGTTGCTAGCTGCTGTTAATGATGCTAATGGCACAAGCACGAATACTTGTGCTTGTACTGTATAAAAATACTGTAAATGTCACCAGTATCGATCCCACTAATCTTGCATGCAGTATGTTCGTTCGTCTCGTGTGGAACGAACATACTGAAATCAAGTAAAATACTGCGTGAAAGGAGATCGATTGATTATGGTTTAAATAAACAGTGAGCGGACTCTGGCAAATCATGACCGGTTCTATAGGTAGAAATTGTGTGCACTTCACGATTGAACATCAGTTATTTTTACTCGAGTCATGGTTGCATGTACCAAAATCACAAGACTCGACAACGCAGTATCAGCGAAAAAGCTCGGTGAGGCTAGACACTTCCTGTATTCGATATATATCTATTCTAGCATGCCGTGTGTCTGTTTGTTTGTCCGTCCGCAAGTTTTTGGCTCCCTTGAAATCAGAGCTATAAACAGTAGTATCGTGTGAAAAACGGATTACCGGCATACCCGTTGATTTGATGATGCGTGACTTTGACACGTGTTTCTTTTCTTTTGCTTTTGCGTACTGAAATCGATCGACTACTTCTGCACGCTTCCGAATCGAAAGCGAAGGCAATCGCGGGTGCGTAACACGACTGCGTGTGCATGAGACTGTTTCCGCTGTAGTGTGTTTTTGTATGCATATGCATGTGTTCGCTGTGCATCTGCCTGTGTGATTTGTGGTTTTATACGTGTGCTACATTATGTCATATTTAAATAATAATATACACTACGGTCTTGGGTTCATCCGCTCAAAAATGGGGTCGGTACCCCAAAGTGTGATAGTTGATGGCTTTTGAGTATTTTAAATTATTGTGAGACTGCTGTGGGAAATTTAAACGATGCGTCCGTGTAGTTTTCAAGGCCTCCACTACAGATAAAGCCAGGTGAGGGAGACACAAGTGACCGTTCAGACAGAGGCTCTAAGAGACGTCGGCCGCAATCATTACTATTTTGCAGCAGGACATGACCAGCATTTTCTATGTTATGAGTAAGAACTATATATTTGACGGTCAATTCAGTAAATAAACCGAATTATTTAGTTATCTCATCACTATATATAGAATCAAAGGCGCAGCGGAAGCCCGAAAACATCATTTACATATTGAAGTTAATCGGCAACCATGAAAAACGTCGTGACGGTGACGGGATCATACAAAACATTAAGACCAACGGTTCAGGTAATGTTTGTAAATTCATAGCTAAGTATTACATCAACGACACAAAGTCATTTATGTCAATTTTATAAAAATATATTTTGTGTTCATGTGTGTGTACATACCTTACCAGACCTACGATCGTAAAGCTGGTTTTGATTGTATATGTACAACGTGTGAACATATTTGATTTATTTGTAGGATCGACGACTTAAATGTCGTTTATGTCGATCCTATAATGAGCTTTCAAGTATCCATGTGTGTGTGCGTAAACTCTACGTCTTTTTTAAGGCATTAGTATTTCGAGAAATGTCTAAATTGGACACCAATCGACTTATTTAAACTATGTGACTCATATATCTCGTGTTGCGCATATCCAAGAAAACATCCGATAAATCCCTAAACATCCAACAAATTCCTAAATATAACTTATTCGTTGGCGTGATTAATAAAATAGAACTAGAAGCAAATAAATATTTTATATGCTACAAAGTCAGGGACAAGTGAGTATAATTAATGAGCAATCAATTCTATCTAAAGTGTGTGCTCAGGAACAATGGCGACCCAATCTCGTAATAAATGTGACGGTATTACATCCGCGCATCGGAACGGACAAAGGAAACAGAGGTTGCACCAAACAATAATGTTTTGTCAGTTTAAGTTTTAAATACCTATTTATTGCAGACCGGATCTGTATCACTGATTAACCAGAGATATGGCAGCAAAAGATTACAACTGCTAGAAGTGAGAGATACAGTGTATTTTTTTAAAATACCGAGCAAAATATTTCTATGTGTACGTGAAAATAAATCTTACAAATATTCCAAGCAAAACATAACAAGAAAAAAGCGTATACCACACGACATATAAAAATATTACATCAAAATATGCTGCCCACGGATACAGTATTTATTTTAAGCAACTGTAGGATTGCAAGACGAATATGCACGGTAGAAATTACAAACGATCCAATAAAATTATAAACAAACAATTGTCTGATACTAATGTAACGACTGTGAAGCGTTCAGACTATTGTTTATTGTTTTCGTTGACAATTATATGTCTACCCGCTACATATTTATACTAAACACTACTATATTGGTTTGTTGTAGTACTACTAAATAGATATGTATTTACACTAACGCATTTACGTGCTGTATATGAATGACTATAGAAATGGCGACCGAGATGCAGAGGTTTGAGTATGTACAGGATGTGGAAACGCATTTCACGAACCCAGCGGGAGAAACACCTTCTGCGCGCAAAAACCGTTTTAAAAAGCAACTTAAATTCGCACGGACTATATTTAATTGTTTAGCTACACGACAAGGCACGTAGTGCACATTTCATATTTCATATTTAATCTACTGGTATATATATAATACGCTTTATTTACAACGCTCCAAATACGACTTTGGAAGTATTGCGGACAGTTTTGCTGTTACGACCACTGCTCAATTTGTTGCCGCTGAAACTGGAATACAAGACATGAATCGTTAACATTTATCGAGAAAATTCGCGCATACATAACATGTTTAAACATGTCGATTAGCTAACACAAACAACTGCTTTTATACGCGCTTGAACACGCGCAAATTATTAAACACGCACCAATTAGTATTACACTAGCGACTGCGACTGCGCTGATCGGTAAGATAAATGAGGGGTATTACGTTTCTATTACCAGACTCAACGCGTTCATGGGAGCGAACCTCGCGACGAAGTGTCACATGTTGAACGCGATGAGGTTCCAGATTCTCCAGGAGTTTGGGAGAGCGAACGGCGCGGAGCAATGACCTATTCCGAACGTAAGGAATTTCGTGAGTCTCAAAGAATTCACAAGCACACTTGTCGCAAGAAGAAAGATGCCGAAGTCGAAGTCGAATTCGAACGAGCGCCATTGATGCGAAGTCGCCGACGTGGGAAGCAACTCAAACGTGCGTTGAATCACCACGAATTTATCAGACCATAATTCGTCACTGGAAAAGACGTCGTCGACGGGGGACACGTCGTCTGCACGAAAACAAACACGTGTCCGTCGTGTAAAAACTTGGAAATTTGAAGGCGAGACAGCACACAAGTGTTGCATGGACGGGAAAGTAATGTTACCCCAATTTAGGTGCAGCCCGTCAATTAAATGATTTGTTTTAAGTATATGAAGTTCGTGATAACATTCGCAAATATAACTGCGTATTTTTGTTTACCTCGCTCGGTGCTTGAAAACTAAACATCGACGAAAGCGTCACACAATCACATGGGGGCTACACGTCTTGAGTTCAAGGAGTTCTGTGACACATCTTGAGATCACTACTTCGTCCCATTAGAGTGAAGTCTTCGTTCGCCCTGGTCAATATATTAGCAAAGAGCCAGTGAAGGACGGACGTAATCGTGAGGATTAAGTAAAAATGTCGAGAGCTATGACGTTATAGTCCCCGTTCACGACCTACGCCTGTTTGCTAATATACGCCCTGCAGAGGTTCGATCCGCGCATGCGCAACATTCCGACAAGTGATGATGTGTCCGCGTTGCTGGTCGAAATAAAAACGGCAGCTCGAATCGCGACCTCATTCTACATTTACGTAATAATTCATCTTTGATGGGGTTGTTCGAAACGCACGCTGAATGATCCACTACCATACCACTTCTCTTTCGATAAGGAGAACTTGGATGGATGTACATAACCAAGTACGCGCCAAATGTACAAGTACGAACATGGTTCTTCTAAAGGTTGTATCGCACCTTCTCCACGAACGATACGACGCCCCGCATTTGCTAGACAAAGGAGGTCGATTGATCTAGCAGTACGTTGTTGATCAGCGAGAAAAGTCCGAGCAAAGACGACTGCGGTACATCAAGTTGGACAATTTGCAAAAGTAGTACCGCTTTGTAACCTTTTGTCGCCTTAGTGATGCTTTACGCCACTGTTTACAACATACCCGACAAGAGCGTACAACTCTCTAACGCCACCGTGGCAGCAAGCGACGTTAAACAAAGCGCTATTTTGCTGCCTTCGTTACAACAGTCCACGGAAGTGCTTCTGTAGCTCGACGACTCCATGTTGATCGTGTGAGTGTTCGGAACGACGGGTCTGTTTATGACGATGACGTGTAACCCGAACTGACCAGAGATCAAGGAGAAACTATTGCAGGGTGAGTCGGCTACGGATCGACCGGACTTAGTGAGCCTTGTGTGGCAGCAAACGCCGAAGCATTGTTGAAGAATCTAGATGAAGGCGTGCTGGAATTCAAGTAGCGCGTATCTACGTGATCGAGTTCCAGAAACGCGAGCTACCACATGCACTCATCTTAATCATTCTTCACGAAGACAGCGGGGCGCAAACTACGGCGCACAATAACATGAGGGTGTCCGCCGAAGCTTCAAATGCACAGCAATATCCAATATTGTACGAGAAGGTGGTGTCGTGTAGGATGCAAGGCTCATGTGGCCCGGGGCTCCCAGACTCGCCGTGCACATAGGACGGCAAATGCAGCAAGCGTTTCCAAAAAATTTTGCACCGGTAGCGTGTGTTGGAAACGACGGGTACTTTATGTAAATTCTTTGACCACGTCAAGTCGGTGTTTTCAAGCGTAACATGGCGGGATTGGACGGCGCGACACCCAGTCGGTTCGTTGTGCCGTATAACCCGTACCTCGCGTAGAAGTACAACTGTCGTTTGAACGTTGAAGTGTGCTCAACGATCAAAGTGGTGAAGTATCTATACAAGTACATTACTAAAGGCCAGACGAGACGGCTACTTTGATCGGTGAGCAAGCACGTGAAGACCCAAATGAAGTTAGCCGGTACTTGAGCGTACGGTACATCTCGCCAGTAGTGTCGTGCCGGCGACTGTTTCACTGTCCAGTTCAACGAAAGACGAACTCCGACGTGAACATACCAGTTCGCCTTCTGGATATGATCACCGTCAAGTTTAACGCACCAACTTACAAACAAAATCAAATCGACTATGACGAACAAAGCAAGTTGACAGAATATTTCGCGATCAGCGCCAAAGAATCTGTTTTAGCATGGACGATATAGTACCAAGATATTCCATGGAAGTATCGATGGGACAAGTTGAACAAGTGCTGGATTCGGTACAAGAAGGTTGTTCGTTCAATAGGGCTGGTGTCGCGCTGTTCGCCCCTGCAGGAAGAGAAGCTCTATCTGCGAGTTTTGCTATATTACATCAAGGGATCAACGTCCTTTGTTGACATGCTTACTGCCGATTGAGTGGTACACACGCCAATCGTGAGTGCAGTCCGAGATGCTGAATTACTTAAAGATGACAGCGGATGAATCATGTGCGTGGCATAGGCGTTGGAGTTCAAAATACCAAGTCCGCTTCGACTGTTGTTTGCGAAAGTATTATTGTATTTGATGCATGCGGACATGCGTTCACGACGACATGTGAAACGATTTTCAACTTCCGTTTAGCTCGGACACCGACGAAAAGTTTGTCCAGCTGAACACGTTAATGAGTATCGACACATCGCTACAAGTGAAGGGCAAATTGCTGAGTGATTTTACTGACATGCCGCAGCTTATTCATTGTCCCTAGTGCGTGCACGAACGACTGACGTCGAGTGAGCAGGATCATGAAATGAGAGGCTCGTTTCCCAGAGACGTACTCGATCGAATAATTGCGCAAAAGGTTACACAACCCACAGACCATGGACAACAGTGTGTTTTTGATCAAGTTGTTGGAGCCGTGCGAGGCTCACTTCCAGAACAAAAGCTGATATATATTGATTGATTTGGTGGCACGAGTAAGTCGAATGTGTTCGAGCAGACGCTGGCAACATTTCGCATCGAATACTTCATGGTTTTGGCAGCAGCATCGAGCGGAATATCTGCATGGTTGCTGACGGGCGGACGAACTGCTCACTCGACGTTTCAATTTTCTGTTGATCTGACCAAAGTTTTGACATGCGCGATATTAAAATAGTCGAACACTGCGCGATTGTTAATGAGTGCAAGTTTGATCATTTGTGACGAGGCTCTGATGACTCATAGAACCACGCTCGAAGGAGTTGATCGCGCACTGAAAGGTGCTCGGGACTGCGACAAGCCTTTTGATGGGATTGCTGTTGCTCTTTGAGGCGATTTTTGCGGATCCTACCGATTGTCCGACATGGTGGTCGATTCGATTCGATTGATTCAGCTCTGGAACGATCAGATTTATGGCATTCGTTTTTCACGCTTCGACTGAAAGTAAATTTGCGCGTGTGGAGTGCGACCGCATTGGAATCATTAGGCATTGCCGTATTTGCAGGTTTTCTTCTTGAAGTTGGCGAAGGACTACAACGCGTTGATGAAGAACATGGGTCGGAATATATCAAGTTGTCGCGAGATTTGGTTATCTATGAAATTGAGCGACCGGGATTTGAGCAGTTAAGCGAGGATGTCAATGATGAATCGCAAAGGCTAGTTTACAGCGATCGATCAAATATAATCGACATGTTTTACACGAGCGTTGAGTCGTAAATGAATAGCGACGTTTACTTTGCCGAAAGCGCGATCCTGTGTCCGACAGATGCCAATGTGCATTGGCTTAACACCGATGTGACAGTGCGGGTTAGAGGTGGAGCACGAGTATCGTTTAGTTAATTGTGTCAACGGCGAGTCCGAGGTAACGTCCGGATTGTACGAAAAAGAATTCTTTGTTTGTTTTTTCGGGTTTTCGCCGTACCAAATAATCCCAATGTCGGTGCATTCATTGTGATGATGCGGAATCTTAATAGCGACTTAAGGCTTTGCAATAGAACACGTTTGCGTGTCTTGAAATTACGCGACAACTGCATTTAGGCAACGACTATGACAATGTTGCAGAAGGTTAATGAAGTGGTTATTTCAAGAATTGCGCTGATTCGCGAGGACAAGGAGTTGCTGCTCGAATTGTGGTGCAAATAGCTCCCAAATATGCCCGCGTTTGCAATGACGTACAATTAGGCACAAGTTCAACCGATAAAGCACTTGAGTTTGTATTTTCCGCGGCCGGTGTTCTCTCAAGGTTAATTGAACATTGCGCTTTCGCAAGTAACGTTTTGAAGTGGGTTCAAGATTGCTATTGTCGATCAGAGAACTATGACGACGATTTGTGTGCACACAGAGCATCGTGTATCGCGAAGTTTGTGGTTCGATTTCCGTCGTACCCCGTAAACTTGTAGCTACAATAGAGGGTATTATCGTATAAAAGAAAAAAATGGAAATGCATACGATTTCACAAACATATAAATTAAACAGACTACACGCATAAGAAAGCCAGAAGAAGTATAATGACACAAAAGTATATAGAGGTTGCAGGCGTAGTCTCCTAAAATTATGGTTGGTATCATAAAATTTCATATTTACGTGTGATATTAGTACATGTCTAATGTTCATTTGCTGACACTTTCACAATTCACATTAACACACAATATGCACTTTATAGACATACATGTATAAATATATGATATTGAATACCCACGTTTATTGTATGCAATTTAGAACAATATTATGTGTTTGTATATACCGCATTTTTGATATTGGTACATTTGGAGGTACATGAAATTAATACATTTAGATATCTGTGGAGTACAGTATCTATAGTTACTAACACTAATGGACTATTCATTCAAACAGTGTTCGTTCGTGGACAAAATACGACGAAAAGCTGACGTAGTGTCCGCTCGTGGACGCCGTCGATCTTAGCATATACACAGTGTCTGCTTGCGGACGCCATGGGACCAAACATATATTGTGTCCGCTCGTGGACACCCTGGGACCAAGCATTTACAATGCGACCCTTAGGGTGGCCTGCTCGGCTAGTCTATATAAATAAGTTGACGATGTTTGTAACAAAACTCGCGTGACGCACCCATTTTGGTAGTTTTAAGAAAGCTGTGGCTACATTTGTAATTTACAATGAGATAATAACAAGTACAAATGAGAAAAGAAAGAAACAGAGAGAATGAGAGAGAAAGAGAGAGCGTGAGAGATAGATGGTATTTGAGGGGGGGGGTCCACGGGTGAGTCCGCGAGTGAGTCCACGGGTGATTCCTAGCATGCCTGCGAAGACAGGCACAAGACCCCTCGTTATACATGAAGCATCGTTGGAGAATCAGGAGTGATTGTATCGGTAGTTGCAATGATTGGCTCGTCACGATTCAACATTATTTTTTACACTCGTCATGATTGCTTATGTCAAAATCAGCGGCGATCGAGTTCAGGCGTGTGCCTGTCGGTTGGGCTGCCGTATCTATATCACACAAGCGTTGACACTGACGCGCAACAAGCAAGTGTCATTGAGCAATCTCCACTCAACGACCAAGTCCAGCACTGCACTCAGTGCTCTCAGCAAACCATCGCGCCCACGATGGACTCGCAATTGTTCGCTGCGTCAATTGGCGCGCTCGTGCCGTCGATCATGCTGCTTGCAAACTTGAGGCAGCAGTTTGCGCACGAGCTGCCGCCGTCGTGCAACAAGATCCTGGACGGCGAGGCGCTACTGCGCGCCGATACGATCTACCCCCACCTCGAGTGCATGGGACCGCGCGGCCGCGAGATGTACCTTGGTTTCTACCACTTTGACCTCGTGCTCTTCCCGATCATCTACTTGACGTTTCAGCTTGGCACGCTCGTGCGGCTCTGGCCGACAGCACCGCGCGTCATGCGATGGTTGCTGCTCCTGGGTGCACTCGCCGATGTGCTCGAGAACGCGAGCATGTGCTTCTTGTTGCTGCAGTTCCCACAGCGCCACGAAAGCGTTGAAGTTGCTACGAGCGTATTTACGCGCGCAAAGTGGCTACTGCTTGTCGTGTCAACGCTTTTGCTGCTGCTCGGTGGACTCCACGCGTTCGTTGCAAAGCTGCGTGGGCGCGGGAAAGCGGTGCAGGATGCGACACAGAAAGCCAAGACAGTCTGAACGATCCGTAGTGTGCGATGATACAACGAGCGAGATATCGCTTGGAAACGATGGACAGGAATGGAAAGTTTGCAACAAGCTGTGTGTGGGTAAGCGCTTGTAGCTAGTATCTGGCGTGTGACTTGCGTGAATATGTGCTGGCAGTGAGCTTCAAAATGGTTATGCTTAGTTGCCTACTAAGTCAGTTACCGTAGTAGCCGGCGATAACTTCCTTTTACTATGGCACAAAACAAGGTCGGCATCAGCGACGGGCGGACAGTTTGCGCTCTCGAACGCGCAGAATCGCGCCGGCGGGTACGCGTCTGGACGATTAGGTGGCGTCGATGTCGATGCGCTGTAGACATTTGTGTATACTGCAGGTGACAAACGATCACGGAGCACGT
>JAADXH010001407.1:0-11342 GCA_023337595.1 Globisporangium camurandrum | reverse complement strand
TGCAGCGATGGCAGCAAGCAGCGCTGCGATTGCCGCGATGACGTGCGCGAACGACACGGTCACAAGCATTGCGACTCAGCCAGACGTTTGTAGATACGTCGATGCGCGTGCGCTTCTGCAGGCAGAAAGCAACGTGAGCGAGCAAGTCGATTCCCGCTGCTCGCGGTCATGGCGGCAAGGTCAAGCGTCAACAATTTTTGATTTGTTCGCGGTCGCAGGAAACCAAAAAGATGTCCGATCCTCGAGTACCACTTTATCAGTTCAAAAATGAATTTTTGCGGTCATAAAAACAATTCGCTTTCTTTGTCTC
Organism: Globisporangium camurandrum; assembly: GCA_023337595.1. Classification (NCBI taxonomy): domain Eukaryota; phylum Oomycota; class Peronosporomycetes; order Pythiales; family Pythiaceae; genus Globisporangium; species Globisporangium camurandrum. The sequence continues at coordinate 11,032 of JAADXH010001407.1, read as the reverse complement.
CAAAACTGTGCTGGTCTCCCACAGTCGCAGCGCTAGCTCACGGTGCGTACACTGTATGTGCGCTTGTGTCGCTGTCAGCTCTCGTCGCGCCTTTTCGAGCCACATGTTGCAGTACGCCGTGCACGGTTGCACCGAGCCCCTGCACTGATGTTGGTGTTGTTGTTTCTGCGGCTGTTGATTTCGCTGTAAACCACTTGCTACTGTCGTTGCTGCAGAAAGCGCCGAGTCGTCAGCAAACAGCTGCAACGACTTGCGAGTTGCTGCGCGCAGTTGCAGACGTAGGATGATGAAGCGATTGACAGCCACAGACTTACAAAAAGAGGATTATGGATACAAAAAAACGATAGTATCATCACTTCCACAATGTATTGGACGTTTATGGTATTCAGCTCAAACACTTGATGCGCTTGTGTGCAGCGTGGACGCGCAAGCGGCCCGTTGTCCAGTCATGCACGGCGATCGACTCGATAGCGCCGTTTGCACACAGTAAGAACACGCGCTCGGCTGTAGCTGCAGTGATCACGCCAGACGCGACAACGTCGTCATCGTCGTCACCACTGCCATCATCATGCGTGTTTTTCTTGCTGGTGCTCGGGTCATCGTCGCGTTGTCGTGACTGGTAGACGACAATGCGGTCGCCTTCTTGGAGCATCGCTGGGTTGTACGCTAGGCGACGGCGCGCAGCTTTGTTTTTGCCAATTGTTGCTGTAGTCATCAGTGACGGTGCTTGTGAACTGCGACAACAATGCTGCACAGCGCGTGCGATGGCGTCCACGTCGTTTGCGGCATCGTCGGCGGCGAGCTGCTGGTCCAGTGGTGCAAACACTGGTGTCTTTGACAACAGCGTTTCGAGCCGCCGCTTCTCATCGACGATGGCGTCTGCTGCTCGTGCGGTCGATGTGCGTGCTGTGGTTTTGTTCTCGGCGTTTTTGTTGCTCATGTTGCGCGTGAGGCGCCGTCTGTCCATGACCGAGACGCCGTCGCGCGCGTTCTCCAACCGCCTGATCTCCCGCTCGAGTTCGAGGCGCATCTCACTCTGGAGCTGCTCGCACCGTTCACGGTGCCGCGCAGTCGCTTGCTCGCACTCGTGCGCGTACAGCTCGAGTGCAGTGAGCTTGGAGCGCTCAAAGATGCCGTGTGCGCGTGTGACGAGGCGCTGCTTTTGTGCAAGCAGCACTTTGCAGCCGAGCACAAAGTCGTCTGCGGTGCCGTCTTCGATGCGCTTGACATCGTTTGTTGCACGTTCGATCGCAGCATGGAGCGACTCGCGGTCTGTCGGAAGAAGCATTGCGTCACTGTCGCTGCTGTCGCTGTCGTATTCACTGCTACTGCTCATCGTCGTTCGGCGGACGCTATCGCTTCAATTGGTGATGTAGTTTTTGTTGTGTAGGTCGATTTTAACGCATATTGCTAAATTAACAAAAGTATTGCGATAACCGGCTTCTTCGTTGAATTGCACATTTGAATTCTTGCGAAAGTGCATCGCGATGAGCGTCACGCGACGACAGCGACGGCAGTGCAGGCGCTCACGATCGTCGCATTCACCGTTTCTAGCTGCGCTCTTTGCTCTCGTGCTCGCGTCGCTGCTGCATGTGCTGCACGGGTGCGCATCTGCTATACTCGATCCGACAACATACACTACGCACGCATTGCATATATCGTCATCACAGCAATCTGACGTATGTGTGTTATCACTTGGTGTCGACACCGCGCATGCCCACTTGTATACACGACTGCCTACATACCAGCCTCGACCTGTCGAGCCAAGGACTGACAAAGATCGTCGCAAGCGACAGCAATACGACAGCTGCCGCCGATACGACACCCACATCGTTCACGCCGTTTCGTGGTGACGAGCGCTTGAGTCCGATCGCAGCGACCGACTTGGCACTTGCTACCGAACTCGTGCTGCGCGACAACGCGTTGAGCTCTGTCCCTGCATCGTTCTTCCGCGCACTCCAAAATGCCCAGCGTGTGTACGTTCAACTCCACTGATCATAGACTACAATCGACTGAGCCCATTCATCAAACACACACACTCTTGTCACTGCTGCTCTCCAGCGATCTGTCCAACAACCCAAAACTCGTCACGCTCGAGTCGAATTCGTTCGTCGACTTGCCGCAGCTTGTCGAGATCACGTACGTTTTCGTTCGCTGTCGTGTCGATCGGACGTGCGTCTAAAACTAACGACCTCGTTTCTATCACTATCGACATGGTTCTATCAGTTGCGTAAACACGAGTCTCCTCGAACTCCCAGCACTGCTCGTACGCAATTGCCCACAACTCGAAAGCGTGACGTTCAATCGAAGCTTCATCCACACGATCCACCCCAACGCAATCACGAATGCCCCGTCGCTCCAGACAATGTACGATACAAACAACAGCTCATGCGTCCGTATCGACTAATGACTGACGCTGTAGATGCGACATTGTATGCGTTTCGGCAGTCATATATCGATCAACAACGTGACGCAGCTGTTTTGGAATTCGTTTGTGAATCTATCGGCGCTCCATACGCTCGATTTGAGTGCCAATAACCTCACAACCGTCCCTGGCGAACTCTTTCGCGTCAGTCGTGCGTGGCGCGCACTGGATTTTACGCGCAATAACCTCACGCGCGTCCCATCGATGATCCAAGATGCTGTCGTACCCGGTTACATGTGCGTTTAATTGTTGTCTTGATGTTTGTATGGAGCCACGCAGCAGATTATCTCACATTATTGTCGTTCGTACCAGTTCATTGGAGCGCAATTTACTGTTTGAGATCTACGAAGGCGACTTTGCAAACGCTGCGTCGATTGCAGAGCTCCGTTTGGCACACAATGGGATCTTTACGATCAATTCGAAGCCATTTACTGGCATGCGAGCGCTTCGTAAACTGTACGTTTGTAGAGTAGGAGCCGATTTGTTGTAGGGTTGTTTCTGCTAGCGCCAGTCTCCAGTTGTCTAACCGTCGTATCACTCTCTGCAACTGCAGCGATTTGAGCGACAACGTGATCTCCGTGATCCGTCCGGATGCGTTTGACGGTTTGGAGGCGCTGACGGAATTGTTATTGAGCGACAATTACCTCAAGCGCCTCAAGCTCGAAGCGATTCCACCACAACTCGAGCGCTTGGAGCTCCAGTCGAATCTCTTGGACCTCATGCCGGATCTGTCGGACAAGACCCAAGTGCTCAAAGCGTCGAACTTGCGCGTGTTGTACGTATTTGGAATAAAAAGAACGATGTGTTCTTTTGCGTGGACTGACTTTTGTGTATCGATACATAGAAACTTGAGCCACAACGTCATCTGGGGCCTGGAGACGAATACGCAGTTGAAGCCGTTTGTGGGTCTCGTTGAGCTGTACGTTACTGTGTTGCTGTCGGTTGTTCTCGTCACACATTGCGTTTGTGAAGCGATTCGACACTGTTGACAATCGACTGATGCACCGGCTCTTTGCGGTGCTTCTATGAATTTTCCTTCATAGCGACGTGAGCTGGAATCGCATCGAGATCTTCACTGCGAACGTCTTGACGTTTATCAAAAATACGATCGTGTCGATGTACGTTGTATCCGCTTTGCCTATTGTAGGAGGTTTCATTTTGCTCTTCTATGTCTAACTGCTTAGACTGACGCCACGCCGTTTCTTTCTATACATATAGCAACATGGATCACAACCAGATCGCAGCAGTTCCGAGCACCGTGTTCCTCGAGATGCTCAACAGCTCGCGCACGGCCGTGTACGACGCGTCTGCTTTGCTGTTTGCTACTATCGACACGGACGATGTTGTGACGGACTCATGTCTCTCTAACCATCAGGTCACTGCAAGCCAACCCAGGGATCGGCTTGACGCCCGTTGCACCCAGCCAACAGCGCTGTCCCAATGGCAGCGTGTACAATCACGCAAGCGTCCGCTCGCCTGTTCAACTGAACAACGACGCGCACTTGTTTGGGTGCATCCAGTGCGGCATCGGGTCGTTCCACGACGTGACGACGAACGAGTGCGTCATGTGCGTCGATCGCGCGTTTGCCGACCAGGACGGCGCGACGGCGTGTCAGTACTGTCCGTACTCGTCGGATTTGGACAAGAACAAGCAGCAATGTTTGCCGTTTGCATGCAATGAATTTTGCTGGATGACGGTCGTTTTGGGGTTTGGGATCCCCCTCGCAGTGTTTCTCGGCAAGTTGCTCTTGTATACGATCTCGACGACGATTGCGAAGCAGCAGCAGCTCAACTTGGTCGAACAAGAACAGATGACGACGTGGCGCATGGAGCAAATGATGCGCCAACTTGGTGCAACGTCGACGACGCTCCCACCACCGACCGCTGGCGGCGGCCAAGACGCCGACGACGACGCCACAACGCATGGCAACGGCAACGGTGGTGGTGGCGCCACCCCTGGTGCAACAGCCAACGGCGGTGCGCAGTATTATCACCACAGCAACGCGACGCTCGGGCCGTGTCGGATCTACGATCTGCCACGCGAGACGCAAGAGACCGTGTTGGAGACGCTGCAGGAGCACTTTTCGCTCCGGAAACACAAACTCCAGAGTGCTCGGCGCGGCGCAACAGGTGCTGCGACTGCTGTCGACACTGCGACCGCCTCGAATAGCGACGCACCACTGGAAAGGACGGATTTGCAGCTTGATACAACGGACTGGGACAACGTCGAGTGGTCGACGTTCCACATGCATCGGATCTTGAGTCGAAACTACCACGGCGAAGTGTTTTTGGGCGACTACTGCGGCGCACACGTTGTCGTAAAACGACTCATGACGCTCCGATTTGAAGTCCGGGAGCTCGCAGATGCGATCAACGACGTCGAACTCATGCTGTCGCTCCGGCATCCGCAGATCACGACGTGTTTAGGGACGATGTGGACCGCGAAGGAGCATCTGTGTGTCGTATCTGAGTTTGTCAAAGGCGGCGACCTCCACAGCGTCTTGGAGCTCGAGAGCATGCACCATACGACGGGCAACATGATGCGGTCGCACTATGGCATGAGTGGCGGAACCGACGCGTTCCACCCGCAGCTGTTTGTAGGTGGTGGCAGCAACAGCAATGACCATTTCGACAGCAGCGCTGGTGCTGCGGCAACAGGAGATGGAAGCGATTTGCCAGCGCTCACGTGGTACGCGACGAAACTCCAGATGATGCGCGATGTTGGCCGCGCACTTGCGTTTGCGCACGACGCGAGCGTGTCGCATAGCGATTTGCGCAGTCGCAATGTATTAGTGACCGAGTCGTTTGGGTGTAAACTGAACGACTTTGCGCACAACGCGCGGTCGACCAAGTATGCAAACATGACATTGCGGCTCCAGACGGACGCAAGTGATGACGAGAGCAGCAGCAGCGACGATGATGATGATGGTGGTGGAGGTCACGGACTGGATGATGCAGGTGGTGATAGTGCTGACAACGCTGCGCTGACGCGCCGACAGGACGCTGTTGCGCCGCCGCGGCACTTGATGCTGCCGCTATTGCCGCCGGAAGTGCTACACCATGCGCCAAAACACTTGGGGTCGGACATCTACAGCTGCGGCGTGCTCCTCATTGAGCTCTGGTTCTACCGCCACGTGTCGATCACGAGCGTCTCGCCCATGTCAGTTCACGACGACACTGCGCTGCTCGGTGTCGACGCCATGCTGCTCGAGCAGCACCGAAAGCTGTCGACGACAGCTGGTGCTGCTGGTGGCAATGCGGCCGAAACAAATGAACTGAACGGGTTGCTACAGCCGCTGGTAGCAACTGACACTAGCAACAACCACAATGCATATTCACCCGAGCTTGTGACGTCAGTTGGGAGCTTGGACCGTGCGAAGCTGCACAGTGCGATGGTTCAGACGTTCATGACGAAGCTCCGCACGTGTGCGCACTGGGGACCGGACGAGACGACGGACCGAAGCTTTGGAACAACGACAACGGCGTCGTCGTCGTCTGCGAGTCTGCTGTCGTTTGCGTCGACTGCGATGATGACCGAGAAAGTGCTGACTGCGATCGAAGAGTGTTTACATTACGATCCAAAGAAACGACCGAGTGCGAAGATGCTCGTCAAGCTCTTCCAGCAGCTGCTTGACGAGTCGTCGCTGCGATGAGCGACGCCGTGTGGCGAGTTGGTTTTGTATGTAGAGTCAGTTAGTCGGTCGCTCGTTGGCAAGAGCATAAGACGAAGAGAGTTGTAGGGCGACGATTGTAGTTTAGATGCAACAGGGGGTTTATTGATGTTTGTTGCGCTTGTGCTACCTGAGTCTACTATACGGCATGCTACAGCGTCACCATAGCGATGGCTGCGGTTGTTGTGCAGCTACTATGGTATCGTCGGGATGTGTTGCTGTTGAATGTAATGGCGCAGACACAGACGCTGTCAGTGCTACTGGTATGAGCAGCTCACGACGGAGTTCGTCCAGCGCGTGCATGGCGCTTTGGATCGCAATAGCAGCGGCGCCGCCGTCGTCGCCAGTGCGCGTTGCTTGCAGCTGCCGCAGCTGGAGTCCAAGGAGCGCAGCTTGCGTGCACACACTCGAGACGTTCACGACTGGTACTTGTGGCACAGTTGCTGGTGCTGTCGCGTCCGAGTCGTTGAGAATGTGGTGCATCGCATTGGGCATCGATATTGTTGCTGTCGTCGATGGCATCGTCGTCTCTGTAGCCCCACCATCGCCAGTAGCACTGCCACTCGTATCGCCAACAGCAACAGCACTCGTAGCGTCGCTGTCCACCTCCTGGATGATGCACTGGTGGTAGAACGTCGAGTTCTCGTCATCGACGTGCAGAAACGTCTCCAGTTCGTTTGCAAGCGCAGCGTCAGTCGTTGTCGTCCCACTAGCACATTCCCCACGCTCCACATTATCGACGATGCGCTGCAGCAACACGAGCATGTCCTGCTCAAGTGCCACTTCGGTTGCTTCAACGGCTGCAGCTGCTGCCGCGTCACGCGTCGCTTGCAATTGCGGCACGACGCCAGCGTTTACAAACGCACCGCGCAGCAACGCAGATGGCAGCGTACGCCATGCAGCAGCAATGTGCGCCGCTGCGTCGCGCACATGCGGCGCGTGGCCATAAAAGAGTCCCCTAGTCGACTGTTGTGGTCGTTGTACTGCTGTTGCCGACTCCTCGAACGCGTCCGCTGTAAGTTCATTGCGGACAGTTGTAGGCAGAACACAGAACGCGAGCACGCCGCGCAGCACGTTGCGCTTGTAGCGCGTCTTGAGCGCTTGGAGGATCCCGTGTTCGAGTGGTGGCGACCAGTTCGGGCTGCTCGCGTGCACCGCAACGACGCGGATGCCACGTCGCGTGAAACTCACAGGGTGTCCTGGCGCCGTGTCGAGCAGTAACAGCACGTCGTTATCTTCTACGTCAACAGCGCTGGCGTGCGTCGCGTTCTGGTGCTTTTGCTGTGGACGTTGCTGTCGCGACGCAACGAACGGCGCAAAGACGTCGTCAAACCATTGCGCAAACACTTGTGCGTCCATCCACGCGTTGCGCTGCGTCAACCAGCGCAGTTCTAATTCCGTTGGCGCGTCACCTGACGCCGTCGCTGAAAGCGGCGCCTTCGCGATCACGCTCACTGGCAATCGCTCGGTGCCTGTTGCATTGCAGCACACGACGAGCGTCACGCGCTCTGGCGATGCGTTGTCGGCTACTGTCGCACTTGCCACGACGTTATGAACTGACGGCGGCAGCAGCGCATAGAACAGACCCGTCTCGTCGACACTAAACACGTTGTGTGGGTCGTAGCGTCCGACCAGCGCTGCTAGATCCATCGTCGGTGCAACGGCCGTGAGGCCGCGACGGCGACAGAACGAACGGTACCAACCAAGCGTTGCTTGGAAGTCGCGCGGTGGGATCGCGAGCTCGACTGCGAGCGCTTCGGCGCGCCTCCGTACGACGCGCGGTGGGATCTCTTCCCGACACCGGCGACTCGCAACGATCCACTCTGCGACGATCGCTTCGAGGTCCGCGAATCGCGCTCGGCCGGCGCGAAACGTCGTCTGCCGCACGTCAATCGGCAAGCTCTGCGCACGCTGCGTGATCGCCACAGCGTTTGCTTGGATGTGCCGGATCGTCGCTTCATCGACGCTGTAGCGCGCAGCGAGTTGACGGTTCGACAGCTGTGCGTCGCTGCGTGGGTATTGCGACTGTTGCTGTTGTTGCTGTCGCTGCTCGAGCTGCTGGATGATCTCGAGGCGCGTCGCGTCGCTCAGACGCGGTCCTGCGCCACGTTTGCGCTTTGTTGTTGTTGTTGTTGTGGGAATGACAGCAGCAGTCGCAGTGTCGTCTACTGCGGATGGTGACGGTGACGGCTGTGCCGTAATACTAGAGACGGCCGTGGCAACAACTGTCTGACGACGCTGGAACTGTGCCAGCCAGCTCTTGCTTGCACTAAATTCGTGCGGTGCGAGTGCCATGGACGTTGCGAGCTCCGTCGCGTGGCGAGTCGCAAGTTCACAGCCGCGCGTGTCGAGACAGCTCGGGTCGAGTGCGTTTGAGCGCAGCCACATTGCAAGCTCCGTTTCGAGTGCTGGCACTGGCCGCTGCACGACGCGCCGTGTCACCAAGCGCACGTCATGTGTCACAGCGAGTGCGCGACTGGTGATCACGCTAGCGTGGTCGCGCACGTGACGGATCGTTGCTTCGACGACGCCAAACTGCTTGGCGATTTTGCGCAGCGACAGCGGCTCGGGACATTGCAGCATCGCAATGATCTCGAGCCGCGTCGCATCGTTTAGGCGTGGTCCAGTACCTTGTCGTTTCTTGCTTGCACGTTGCACCGGCGGCGAAGACGGCTCCGCACTCGCTGCATCGTCCGTGTGCGCACGGAATCGCATTATTTGATACCCCACATTCATTTGTTTTGAGTGTCACCACCAAATGTGGTAGTAGGGGACTTATAGGACGTGTCTTGGATTTCAGGTTAGGGTTATGGGTTCAAACTGAGCCAAGTAACGCCATTTGGTTACATCGCTCGATATGCGCAATTCCGATGATAACGTTGGTTATAAAAAATCAAAACTATAATCCGGTACACCCTACTTTTCATACCGGTACTTAAGTAAACGTATCACTCAATGAATGTCAAAGCAACACTATCAGTAGTGTTGAACGCACGTTATCTCGATGAATGCCAAAGCAATACTAACCCTAGACGTAGATGACGTTGTCTAAATGAATGTCATATAACCACGTGGCAATGGTTGAATGGTACTAAATACTGTATTGTTCTCAGTTTGCGGTTATTTGTTGCAATAACAAATACATACGCGTTGTTTACTGCCCAAACCAAACCTCGCGCTTCGTGCACACTTTGAAGTACAGACATGAGAAAACCCCGTTCAAACCCTATGACAAACCCTATCCGAGTGGGGTATGTGCTTGACCGAGTTTGCGGTTAGTCATTGAAGAGCTATGGTTATAACTGAAAAGTAAAGCGAATGCTCCATTTTAAAACTACTGTATATCTGCCGATTGTAACAGCTTTTGAAACACTTACCCAATGTAACATATGCATATTGATTAAATAGTGATGAAATCTCATTTGGTCAACATAATAAAGTCAATTGTACAGACAAACGCCCCCATGTAGCACACATTTCGGGACTGAGAAATTGGAGATGTGACTATTGGTGCTATACATAAAAAGATTTTGTATACATACACTGTTTGTGTTTGATAGAGGAAGTACCAAGGTCTGCTCAACTACTGCATTTCATTGTACACGACGTCTTTGATCGACGATACCACCAACGTCTTGCCATATACTATTTACGAAACTGCAATTCGCTGGTATGGGCACTCAGTCTTTAGTAAATCGTAATAATTCACTTAGATTACACATGCAATATTAACGACATGCAATTGAGTTCAGCTATAACATTCTAACATTGGTTAGAATGTAACATATCTAAAGCGATCAATCTTAAATCACAGCTGGATACAATTATATAGTGCTAAAGTTTTCTGTACATATCTATGCAAACTATACTTATACACTGGTATACATCGTTCAAATACTGTAATGGTGGTAATTTGGTAGCATGCAACGATGTGATACGTATTTCATTTTGGGACAGACAAAAATGTACTTAGCATTTTGTGCTGTACAATCGTGAGTAAAAGAAAGACATACTAGTTTGTGTATTGACACTCTCGGCTGTGAAAACTGTGTGAGATCAACGTATTAGTGACACATGTGTGCGTGATATGAGCGGGTGGTGGCTGAAGCTACAAAACCGAGTAGCATCCATAAAAACGCAATTAATATGTCAGTGATAGCATTTATGCATACTAATAGGTCAAACATTCATTTCGAAAGAGCAATATAAATAATAATAAAGAGAGATGTTCCGGTTCTTTAGCAAACTTAGACTCGTATTCCCAGTCATTTTTTATCTGTCACTTTTGTAGATACGCACATGCTTTACGCCTGGCCATTTATGACGTATTGTTGCGAGCTGAAGTAGTACAATAAATACTCTACATCAATTGCAACTCATGGCATCAAATATCCTAATGAAGTGTAGGATTCGTTCATGTAGTGCTAAACTCACGTAAGCAAATGCACGTCATCACATCACGTACAATTCAGTTTTCATTGATAGAGGTTTCAATTCGCATTTGCTGTTTTCTCGGTTGCAGTCTGATGTTTATGGTTTGTGTTTGTTATCCAATTGCAAAAATTACATGAAGACAGATACGGATTTGTTTTAGTGAAACAACAGAACAAGAACCAATTATTTTGATAAACTAAATATAGCGTAATTGTAGCTGCACATGCTGCTCATACATTATACTTATGAACTAAACTTAATAGATTGAACTCCAAATTTTGAGTGCGTCACATGTATTAAACTCTATTGAATGTAACATTTTGTTTTGGATTATTTGATGCTGTAACGTATTTCGTATTGCATATACATACATATATCATACCTGATTCATTCGAGCAATATTTGTGAGTTATACCATATATATCCAATGTCCCTCAAACCCGTACAGATATTGATTTAACTATAGTGCGATAAAAACAAATATTAGCTACTCGCTAAAAAT
>JAADXH010001406.1:0-11349 GCA_023337595.1 Globisporangium camurandrum | reverse complement strand
TTGTTGACTGTCTAATTGCTCTAAATGTCTAACTATCTTGTATATATGACCAATTATAAATCAGCTTAACAAACCTGACTTTAAATGTATTGCGAGAATAGAATTCCGCAGTGCTGAGATATTAAATATAACCAGCGCGTGTAACCCCGTTACATGGAGCGTCACTAATGCCCAGGCATAAAATATATCCAATGAAAACAATTGTGTTCAGCGAAATCTGCAACGAGATACGAATTGTACCCCTTTAGTTCTGACAGCTTTAAGGCTATCATTTGTGACGCTTAACTGTGTACATCGTTTGCTCATAGGCCAACTATCATTGAAATCATACACGTATCCAAAAACGCATCATAATTCGTATTTATGCTAATGCTGAAATTAACAATGATGTATATGCTTTGACGGATTAAATCGAGAAAAAGGTTAGTATCGCATGTTAGTCAATTGTGCGTATTTATTGTATGACAGATATTTGCTCTATATATGTACGACAAGATTAAGGTAGCAAATATTACAAACGTATACACACATGCATGCCGTATACACCCAACAACCGAATTTGACGCGCGAGAGCCGCTAGAAAAGTACATATAAATAACCACAGGGACGAAGTTCTGCCAATGACTGTGAAAATATATTTCCTTTCTAATATGAAGTGTCATATAGAAGACGACGTATACGCAAGTGCATGTTAGAGTAATCGCGATTGATTGTTCCAGAACATCGCTTTTGAAATGCAAAGCAAATATATATATTTCTAAGTGAGTATTTAAGCGAGAAGTAATAAGTTGTCAACTGACACGCTTTATCTACAATATACGGCTTACACTATACAGCATGTAGCTGACTGTCTTTTCTGTAGAATTAGCCATTACCCAGCATTATAGTTATATTACGTGCGTGACAACAGCGTGTTCCTAAAAACACTTATCCAATCACAATTTCGTGCTTAATATTGTACGGGTGTTACCGAGTTGCACATTCTTCCAATGTGGTACGATCAGCTGTCTACATAATACTATTAATTAGTTAGTTCGACGTTTTGGAGCTCATGTTCCTTCTAGATGGATGTATTTTATACAGGTATAAGGTTGCGACCCCCTTCATAGTAGAGATGTTTAGCGAGCATTGCATATTTTGGCTTTGAATAACAATACTCAGAGTTGTAAATCATCGCTTCCTTAACAGTGTAAGCTACATCATGTCTTGCCTCGTGACAAATATATCGTTAGTAGGTAATTTGATGCGTCTAATAGACTTCGTTGTAAATCTTCCTTTGAGCAAAACAACTTCAACATGAATCTCAAGCCTAAATATAACAGCAATGTAATGAAAAATGTATCAAACGATACGCATATAGTCCGTTCATGAATCGAAAAGGCATTGAGGTTGTGGGTGAGTTTGCCATGTACTACATTATGTTTGGGCTAGTTTGAGTACTCTCAAACGGAAGTGATTGGATTGGCACAATCTTAAAATGAGCACACCTAGATGTTTCTTCTCAAGCAACAGCGTTATCAATAATTCTATTTAAGATACATCCTTACATATACGACACCATGAAAGGAAAACAGTAAATATATTACTATGATCTCGTTCCTTTTGGTTTGCAGTCGCCCGGCCAATAAAGAAGGATCTACTAGAATTGAGCACATGCACATAGCGTGATCAATCCGATCGTGTTAGGCTGCTTCGTAATGAAGTTGTCAACGCTGTGAAAGAATAGTTAGCGTCAATACCCATGTCTGGCAACGCCGACATTAATTGCAGTGTGTATACATATTTCGAGCCCAGGCTTTTTCGGCAGATTGTTGCTGCAATATCAACCTCGGTAAAGTCCACCGATTTCGTGATCAGTGTACACGCAAGTTTTGAGGCATTGTACATTATGATTTGCAATATTTTGATTCTGCCGATTTGTCGAAGTATACAGAACCATTTAGAAGGCGCGTAAGTAAAAATTCCGCGAACTAGCGCCAACGCAAACCTGTTCTAAACTATTATAATCAAAGTGTGATGCGACGGAATTATAAAGCAGAAAATATATGCACACCCTTACTGTGTGTTTTTTTGCGTGGCCGCCAAATATTCATGCCAGTAAAGTCATGCAGCATTAGAAATAGCCGCTCAGACAAGCGTGTTGGTGATAAGCTGTACTTGCGAGCCAAGTGAGTCATGCCGAGTTAAAATATGGAGTTCACTCAACGGTAAAGCACATCGACTCGGGAAGTCACATTTGGGGGAAATCTTTTACTGTGACTCCGTGTCTCACGGTTTTCGTGGATGTCAATTGATTGAGTTAATACGCAGCAACGATATTCTATAAAAAATTATATCTTAGCTTCAACGATACCTGCTAGTATGCGTGGTAAACATATCGTGTAATAATTGTACCTAAAACAAAATTAGTTATAGTTGCACATATACTTCAAATCCAAAACCCTGTCGATTTGCTACGAAGATGTATATCACAGTATGCAAACAGATGGTTACAAAGAGTATTGTTTGCACGACTATTACTTTATTACACAACCTGTTGCTTGATGTGTAAAGCATAACATGACATCCGTCACTTTTGTACTAGGTGCTTTAGTATTTGCGGTGTGGGCTTACTCGTACAAACTATTAACATGTTTCGTCCTAATTGATATAGTTTGCAGTATAATCGAGATACAATACTCCTTTTGTGTTAATCGTGAATATTGCAAAATATCTGCAGTACATGTTTTACCCCGTCACATATGTCTCCATCAACGCGAGCTTGACATTTACACAAATTAGTAATAGCTACATGATACATGTATCGTGATGATTTACTGTAGGTAACCAAATATCCATAACGATATTCTCTAACCCTTATGTTACAACTCCTTTGGTAACTGCTAGTATACACGGGTAAGAAATTGAACGCCGTTGCAGGTTCAGCTAAAATCCAATATCCAGTGGATCTGTTGCGATAGCTGTGTGTCATAGTACAAGTACGTGATTTTTTTTACAAATAGTAGAACATTGTAGGATTATTTCGTCAGCATACAAGCTGTTGCTGAATGTGTTAGTCGAAATACGAGATCCATCAGATTAGCATATGCAGTCTGTTGCTTTTTTGCAGGGACAGCTATGCTATACTTAGCGTGAGTCATTGTTATTCATATATTTTACAGTTTCATCATGATAAAGTTGAACTATTGCAGATTTAACTAAAAATCCGAGTTCTGTGAACTTGCGGCGATAGTTTTATTTCATAGTACACAAACACAATTTTACAAATTGTATAATTTGCACGAGTATTCCGTTACATAGAGCTTGTATTCGAATATGTTAGCGAAGTACAACATCCGTCAAATGAGCAATAACTGTTTGCTTTAGTAGTTGAAGAGGCAACGCCACTATACACACTATCAACGCGATTCTTTCTAATTGAAAATATACAGCCTAATCCAGATACAACACCCCATGTTCACTATGGCTATGGCGTTTATCGTGCAAATTACATATATATTTAGTTGTACATAAAATTCTCCGTCATACCTATCTCCATCAATGCAAACGTTTTGTTACTACCACGTTTTGAAGTACATTTGAATAGAATTATCAGCATACTAAGTCATTACATTAGATACATAACGATACCACAAGTGATGTTGACCATCATCATTTGTGTCTCTAAATTTGATATTAAACCATCATTTACTTGAACACAAGTTCCCTCTTAAACAACGAGACACGCCATTGCGTTCTTGTTTTCTTCACCAGAAATACGAACAATTTACGCACGAATCATACCATAAATCCGCATTGTCGCATTATGCTTGATATATTACAACGATACACATTTAGCGCAAAACTCGTACACACAAAGTTAAAAAAACAACCTACACAGCTAAAACGACACTAAAAAAGCACCATCACTAACGAATGCAAGTAGATATATATGACGAATAAATATTCATTTACTGCGCGTGTCCAATAGTCGTGTTTGGGATGGCAGGTATAGTTATAGAAGAGATACTTCAAGGCTTAATAACCAGTTGTCGGTAATGACGATCGGCAAGCACTTACACAGCCTGTTTTCCACGATCAACATGCGAGATGTTTGTTCCTTGTCGCTGATGCGCTGGTTCTCTTTGCTACTTACGCTGTCGCTGGTGTCGTTCTATGTGTTGTGAGCGGATCGTGTAGAACCAGCAACATGCGACAACGCTCACATACGAAAAGGCGGAAGTCGGTTGCGAATCAGCCATTGAGAGCATGGTGCAAGAAATTCTTGTCTGTTCTCTAAGATATAGCCTGGATTGCAAGTAAGACCCACGATATGACTTGCTTGGCAAGCGAGCGACAGTTGTGCTCCCAGCCGCTAAAGACGTGATATTGCAATCCTAATACGCCTTGTTGTCGAATGTCGGAGTCGTCCACTACGCGCTGCCACTCGAAAGAGAGTTAATTTACGCGAGGACGCAGCGTTTGTCGAGTCGGTGTACAAGCATGCGTGCAACCACACAGTAGTTGCGAGCGCGCCAGTCAATAAAGATGATTATCATTACGGTCGATAGGCTTGCGCACCACTAGACAAAAAGAGCGAGTATTTGAGAGCAAACAATACATATGCTACGGCCTCCCACGCTCATTCTGTCTTTCCTGACGTTCGATCACGTAGAAATGTTGTCAGTAGGAGCACATACCTTACTCAACTAGTGCCACGAATGGTGATACATCGTCTTTTTTCTGTCGCTGCTGCTCTTAGCGGTGGTGACATCATCTATGGCAAGTATCACATTAATATAACTTGAGGAAGATATTAATATTTCATCGCAATATATATGCTAAAATCAAGTGTGAGCTTTCAAGGTCCTGTTTTAGCAGTTAATGGCGTTGGCGGTACGCGTACTGTTTTGTGATGGCCAAGTGATAGTTTTCGTTAAATTAAATATTGAAGAAACAAGTCGAGATTGATTAAAGAATTGAATTTCTTTTACTTTACTGACATTTTTCTACTTTGCTGCTAATAATAACGAAATTTTTGAATCACGAGTTGTCATGACTCGATACGCAGAAACTGTTCAAAGCATTTTAGCATTCTACTGTGGCTATTTTGTAGAATGTATATGAGTTTCAATGTGCTTGTTGTGCATTCTATAAATGCCAAATACGTTAAGCCCAACCAAATATTATTGCACTAATCTAACCCTAGTTGGTGTTGCCGTCTCCGCTTGGTTATCGGATGTCGCTGGGCCCACACAGAAATATGTGGTGGAGTCCACTCGCCATGCATATCGTGCCTGACTACCAGTGTTTGCTTTGGCTACTTTACAACCGTTTCGTCGGTCAGTGTTCTTCTTTGTCGCTAAATCAAATTCATTTTTGGTAATACTTAAAAGTACTGTTTCACTATGTTGGTAACAATAATCATCCAGAATCAGTTTTTACAAACTTCAATGTTACTAGTGCCTGTATGGATCAAATCTTAATGTGTGCCCACTAATCTAGTTGAGCCACACTATCTGGATATACACTATGTTAAGGACACGTCTGGTTTGCTGGTTTTGACAAATATGTGTGCAAAATAGGCGGTTTGTCTTCTACCCATATTTCGATAGTGATGTTTCTGTAAACGTTACACTTTGTGATATTTTGTGTGTTATCGCGTTTACATCATGATGTTCATGTCCGCTGAAATATCATCCACATATTCTCGACAGCCACGCACATGGTCACACTCGTAAATGTATTGAAAGCTTTTGTTGCTTTCACGTTCATCTGATCCTGCATATGAGGATCGTTAGTGCGTCTTTATAGGAGAGTATAGCGTGCGTGATGCGTAATTGGAGTAGCATTCATGCAACCGTCAATCAACGCTACGATTCTCGGGCGACTCTGTAAAGTTCGAGTTACAATTGGTCAGCATAAACAATCATGTAAAGTTTATAAACCACTGCAAATTTTGCGAGAATTTGAATTTGTCTTTACTTAAAATACATTGATGGTGGCGTTCTCCACATCGTTTAAGTATGTAATATCAATTATGTGACGTACACCAATTGCGTAAAATACATTGTTCGAATGGTGAACAAGCGCGCATGCATGTCAATAACTGTGCAAATCGAAAAGTAATGAATCGAGAGCAGAATTGAAAGTGATTGATTTAGTCGATCTTCCTACAAACCGACCTGCTCGTCCTCACCTGCTCTTTCCTAGTCCTGCATGCTCTCGACCACTCAATATGAGTGGTGCAGACTGACTCGGTGCTCTCTCTATGAATGTCAACGCTCGTCACATCAGCTGGTACAGTGTACCACCTGTACCTCGAGTGTGCCTGATGGTTGCGTTGAGCACTGCAAGCGCTACTGCAGAGCCTTCTAACTGGCTCTCTTCTACAAAAAGCGAGCAGGTGCAAACATCTGCATCTGCAGCACCATGACGAACAACACGCCACTTCCACGATTTGCACCACCCACCGCAAGTTGTCGACGTTCACTAAAACAACGGGATAGCTGGTAGCCGTACGGTGAGCATCTGGCACTACTTCTTGACGTATGGTGAGTCGCACCGGATCGACGACGACAATGCTATTTATACTAAGTAATGGTTGTGTCGGATAGGAACGTCTGACGCTGAAGTCGGCCAACGACATTTTTTGCACCAGATCGACGACAACACACAAGTCGCTGCAAGCAAATATATGGTAGTGTCGGAGTGAAACGTTTGCTACGGAGGTCGACAGACGACGTCTCGCAATGTCAGAAGAATCGCGCGGTTGTGGGGGAAAGTTTCGCCGAGCGCAGAGTTGACATTCAGTTTGCTGATCTCGCGAGTCATTGTCGAAGAGGAAACGTAGTGTGGCGGAAGCATGCATCGTGCTGATAGTTAATCGCTTTCGTCCATGTCGCGAGGCACCTATTCCAAGTCGTACGAGTGTTTATGGTCGATCTTCTTGATCTCGTGGTACACCAGGACATCCGCAATGTATGTTACGTGAGGGTCAGGGCGCCGACGCCGAACGACGTCCCACGATCACTGGTGCTCGCGCCGTCGTCGGCGATATGAACAATACTAACACCACAAGTCTATTCGTCAATGCAGATCTGCTTGAAGTGGTTGACAACTCTGCGCGCAAGCGGAAGTGCCATGGCGAACTTGTACGGATCTGTGGGGAAGGATGGATGATCTGCGCTCGTGATGGTGATTGGTGCAGTCACATAGCGCCGCTCGTCGAACCGCACGGGATACGTTCGGTAGCGCTCTTGCAATTCATGCACATGTTCCGGATTTATTGCAAATAATAGGAAATGACGCAGTATGACCGATGTTGACGTGGTTCGAACGGGCGTTGTAAGCGAACGACGGGTCGTGCGACCGGCGGTTTTGTGCACACATTGATGCGAGCAAATAGTTTTGGTTACGCGAGCAGTTGTTCGCGCTGCCGGAGCCTCTTCGGAAAAATCGTCGCATGCTTTTCGTTCCCAGTGTCGCTCGATATCGTTTGGCTTACGATTTCATCGACTTCAGCGATCCCAATTGGCGAACTCATTCTTGTCTGCTTTCGATGGACTGTGATGCACGACTAAAATCTGACGCCAGCGCGTTGACATCGTATTCGGCGACGACTTTGTCAAACGAAAAGTGGCTGAGTAGGCGTTGGATGTCGAGCAAAAAGCTGGGTAACGCGCTTGGTCGGCCCACTTTTGTGCGAAACAGCATAATCGATTAGTCTGACGAGCGATTGCATCGCGTAATGCAGATGTTTGTGCCTGATACGCGTCCCAATACCGTTTTAAGCTGCGACCAATTTAACTAGACTGTTTGTTGTTGTGTTGCCCGCGGATATGCCCCGTCAGTGCCGCGACACCGCCCACATGCCGAGGTACGAGACCCAGTTGGGTTATAGATACCGATGTAGCGACAGTGCGTTCTCCGCTGCCCACTGAAGTAGCTCAGTGAACCGTGTCTCGAGCGCCGCCTTCGTGGGTGTGTACATGGAGCGGGAGACATGTTCATCACTTTGCACTGGTCGTCGATATCGACCCTAGACTTGCCCTTACTGACTTCAGTCCGGCTGTACATGAGAGAGTGGAATTGACACTAGAGAACATGCAGAACGTAGTCCGAGTGCCAAAAGCATCAGCAACTAGTGATACTGATACATAGAGAGATAGAGTGAGTGGTCATAGGGATGCGTACCTGGCTTTGAGGAAACTGGTCTAGATGGACTTGCCATTCAATAAATAGTCTTTGTCGATGACGAATGTCTTAACTTCGTTCCTCAACTCGTTCTCCATCTTGTACTTCAGCTGCAATGATGGTGCAATTCTGGTTCGCGAACAGGAAATCCGCGGCTGGAACGTCTCGTCCTGTCAGAGATGTGAGAACGAAAAATCGTGCGCAGTATAGCGAGTATGTCGTGAAAATGGGAGTGTAGGCGACAGATTACGTGGAGTGTGAGTGTTAAACAGTGTGTAGCAAGCAGTGAACACGTGAGAAGTAGCGTACCCGGGTGTAACACAAAGATGCTCACGTTTTGGGGAGGTCCTATAGGAGACAGTCACCCTAGTGACACCACTCTCGCTGCACATGGCTCTATGTAAAGGCTGAGGTGGAAGCCCTGAAGAGAAGAGTGGAGACGATGAGAGGAGGAGAGACGCGAGGAAGCTGGTGTATTTTGTAATGAACTATCTGTGTCGTTTGGATCTGCGATCGCCTTTGCAGTCGCTTGCCTTGCCTTCATGGGGCTCCTAGATGACCTTCTTCTTCCTATATATTTTTGTGTTCTTTTCTTTCTTGTGTCCTACGGAATCTAGATATTTTCTGTTTCTGCATTTCTATTTGCAGTCTTTTCCTATATGATGTTTATGCTTTTGTTGTTTTGTCAACATGTACAGTCTGTGAGTGCATGCGCTTGACACTGAATGTCAATGTGGTGCGCGTGCTTGTGGCTACATGCATGTGCTTGTAGCTACGTGCATGTATGTGCAGCTGCATGCAAATAGTACAGTCTCACGACGTAAATGAACTGAATGTAAAACATGAATGCGTCTCTCAAATTAGTCAATGCATGAACGCACGACACGCGCTCGCCATTGGACGTTATTTCCAACGGCGACGCGTCAATAAGCAAGGTCCTTACACTCTACATCACGACGACACAAGTGCGCGACTTGTCGCCTTTGATCAATGTATCAATGTATAAGAGTGCGCACGAGAGCGCACGAACTTGGTCAGCATCTCGATCAATCGCTCATCGGCGCATTTGCACCTGTTGCGTTAGACGATCACGTTCTTCAGTTGTTGCGCCGTAATGCGATCTTGTTGAAGCAGAGTCAGTGACTTAGTAAGCAATAGCAGCAACACAATAAAATCACACGCACCGAGTTCGTTGCCGATGGCTGTTGCGATCTTGGAAGTGGCAGCATCTGCTTTAACAAATGCGACAACCTTGCAGAGCAGCGCCTCATCCACGATCAATGCCAACCTCTTGCACGTTGCTTTTATACTGGGAGACAATTCGTGTTTGTGCTCGTTGCGCTGCGAGCGCATATGCAGGGTTCACGCGATGCCTACGTCAAATTAAACCGGTACAACGCGTAACATCATAGGCATATGATATCTAGTGAGCATCACCCAGCCTATCTCCCGCATTCTCTTGCAGCGTAGCACTAAGAAGTTACCATGCGTACATAGCAACGTCTTCTGAACCATCTTGATATACTAAACTTGCGACATGTAACACGAACTCAGTAATAGAGCAAAATTTAGCTTGATTGATCGACACCTCAAAGTACCTACGCTGATGTTCGCACAATTAGCCTACTGACTGCTTCTCTGTCAGCTCGATCCATGATCGCCAGCGTGCTGCTTCTTTACGACATCTGCTTCCTGTCTCACCGCCTTCACGTTCGCATTCCACTTGGTCGATTTGGCCATGTGACGAACTCGAAGCGACAGAAAGCGTTTCGCGCAGTACTTTCGCCACATCTTTTCGAGCGTCCTGCAGTCGTCAAAAAACGTGCGCTCAATGAGCGGCATCGATCGAATAGGCCAGTCCTTCGCCGTCATCGTGATGCGATCGCGGTAAATGCCCGCTTTTCGCGGCACAGTAGCTGTGTACAAAAAGCACCGGTATTGAGCTAGCTTATCGCCGACACTTATTTACAAGCAGCTCTACAAAACGCACCGTTTGAGATGTAAGAAATACAGGTCATTTGATCAGGAATCACCACCTTATCGCCAACTCTGAGCCGTTTAAGTACGCAAAGTCACCGACCAATGCGGAATCGTCAAACAGTACAGAATGGTCCAGTGCGGAATCGTCCATCGCAGTGTTGCCTGCCGTTATAGACAGAGTCGTCCGTTGTCCCCACGGTTCGGACGACTTTGCAAATTCTCTTGACGCCGACCTTCGACTTATCGGCTCGCGCACATGCATTCGAACGAGAGGCCTTTGTCATCATCGACGTCGCCACTCTTGTCGCCAGCGTCGGCATCGCTTTCGGAAGTGTCGTTGTCGATAGCGAAGTCACTGTAACTTCAAGTATTTTGTGCGCTGCGTGAGTGTTCGTTGCGGCCGTCGTCGATGCGATTGGAGCGCGTGTGGTGTACGTGCCGACGTCGTCGCCGCTGTTTAGGGTAGCCGAGTAGACGAGAAGCAGGCGTGCGCCTCGCATGGAACGCGTCGCTGGAGAAGCGATTGGCGAGCGTATCGAACCTTTGCGTTCAAGTAATAAGTTTCCGCTGCGCGTGCGTTTGTGCAGCTATGCCGATTTGCGGCGAGCGAGCGGTGGATTGCGCGCGGCAGCATGGAGCGACGCACAAGACAAAGCACACACGAGCATATATACAGTGCCAAGCGTTAGTTACTCTCATGGACACAGCAGCGAGATAGTATTCATGCACACTTACGTTCGTGGTCATGGTGGCGCAAGCGGATGGATGCAGGCATTGCAGAAAGCAGAGGCAATGTGGTCTTGAGGCGGCGGATCGGGAAATGAGGTGGCAATTTTGACACGCAAAACAATTGTATTTATTTGAAACATGGCGGTTCCAAAAATGAGATGTATTTATGTTTCGTCCTTAAATTTAGCTGTACAAAAGATAAACGAGACAAAGACAATATGCGGGACAATACTATTTCCTACGCGTGTCATCTATTCGGAAAAATACCTGTTCCGCAAAAAAGTTGCAACCACCTCCGCCAAAGAATACGATTCTCGTATTACATTTCCGCGGCGTCGTGCTCTCTGGGTCGTTCAACCCGCTCCATGCTGGACACGTTGCACTTGCGCGAGCAGCTCAGCAGCTGGTAAACAGCCAGCAATCACTGAGTGAGGATCACACTGCGATCGCCGTAGCCAGTACGAA
>JAADXH010001405.1:0-11351 GCA_023337595.1 Globisporangium camurandrum | reverse complement strand
GTCGTTCGTTGCAAAGTCCGAGATAAAGTCCTGCAAGTGTATGTTAAAGCGTCAGTCCATGGACACTGTAGAATCCGTCCGGCTGGTCGACAGCAACGCACAGTGTGTTCTTTGAACTCTGCGAGGCAGCGGTGCTGGCGCGTGTCCCAGATCTTGACGCAGCCCATGTCATCACCGCTTGCAAATACGCTCGGCGACAGCTGATGCAGTTTGTTCACTGCATTGCTGTTTTTAAATGTAAGAGTGCGAGAGAGAGAGAGAGAGAGCGTCAGGCAGGAGCGCATGCATGCGAGGCGACAACGCAGCGCGTGCGCAGTGCGTGCAAACGTACTCGTGTGCTCGGAGCTCGGCCCACGTGACGTTCCCAAGCGTATCGAATGCACGAATCGACTTGTCGGCCGACGCTGTGTACAGCGCTGTAGTCGCAAGCGAGAGAGACAAGACGAGTGATCGAACGACGTAGCGTTAGGTTGGTGGTGTGTGTATCGCACCAAGAGAAGCAACGCACATCGACAACATTGGCAAACAAGTGGCAGACGTACTTTGGCCATCGGGTGCAAAGAGCACTGCGCGGACAGCGTCGAGGTGGTGCTTGAGCTCCAGCACCTGTGTGTTTGCGTCCTCTGCGTACTTGTACCTGCAGATCGGTAGACGAGCAAGTAGCCAGTATACACTGTCAGCTGCAATCTGCACTTGTGCATGGCGTGTCGACAAGAGCATGTGCAATTGCACGCATGTACCCACACTTGGACGACGCCTGAGATCGTGCCGAGCGCGACAATGTCGGCGACTGGGTGGAAGTCAATGTCAAATACGTCGCTGTCGCAGTAGATGTCGTCGGGTGCATGGTCGTCGAGCGCGTTCGTCGCCATGGTGTCTATAGGAGGCTGTGTGCGTGGGTGGTACGTAGCGGCGTCGACGCAACAACGCGAGCACTTGTGGTGTCGGTCGTGACAGGCAAGCGCTTGCGACCAGCAGCTCTTTTGACTGGCTCAAGCATCAGTGTCCCGCAGCAATTCATTTGAACACGGGACAAAAAGCTATTTGTCGTCATTATTTACATATTGCATTATATTACTAAGCACATCACAACGTGATGCACAAACTTGCGTCTGGAATCAATCACGTTTCCAGGCGAGGTCGCCGTGCGTGATCATGCGCCAGTAGCACCGACATGGTCAATGCTCAATGGAGCGAACACAAATAGTGTCTAAGTAGCAGCCATTTCATCGTTCGTCTTACGTGTAAGACTACGAATCGATCGCGTTTGCCCCAATGAAATGCTATTAAATATCTATCTTCCAGAGTCGCTACAGCGTCCTGCTGGAATCACTCGGTCTCTCTCCAACACTACAACATCTATCTCTTCTCCCTTTCTTCCTCCTCTCTCATGCCCACTACCCTACAGCCTGTGTACAACTCTGCCATAAGCTCAGAGGTAATCGGAGAACACGAGGTGGTCCTCCACGGTCGCAAACATGATAGCGCTCCGGC
Source organism: Globisporangium camurandrum (assembly GCA_023337595.1). NCBI lineage: Eukaryota > Oomycota > Peronosporomycetes > Pythiales > Pythiaceae > Globisporangium > Globisporangium camurandrum. The sequence goes on along the minus strand of JAADXH010001405.1, from coordinate 9,857 downwards.
TCTGTTGTTGCTGCAGCACGAGGTCGCGCGAAATCGACGCAAACTTTGCTTTCAGCTGCTGCTTTGGCAATGCAAAGTCGCCCCGGCGCGACCGCCGGCGCTGGAGACCTGCGCGGTTCACTTCGACGAGCGACTGCGTCGTGCTGTTGCTGCTGCTGCCGACTGCGTTTTGCATCGACACGGTCGCTGCGGTCGATAGCGCTGCTGCTGCGGCGGCGGCAGGGCGACTGTCGCCGACCAACAGCACACTCGCAGTGCGCGCGCCGCCGACGAGCCAGTCGACGTCCGGCGACGGGATGTGCGCGAGCGCTTTGCGGCCGAGCGCTTTCTCCCTCAGCAAGTCCATCACGCTGTTTGCATTCCCGTGAAACTCACGCAGCAGCAGCTCGGGCGCCGGCACGTACGTCGACTGCTTGTTGTTCGTGCGGTTGCAGTGGCCGCCGCGACCGATCGCTTGAACGAGCTTATCGAGCTGCGCCATGCCGGCGTCTGCCAAATCGACGCGGTTCGTCTTGTGCGTCGCAGTCGCAGTCACGTGGAACCGGCGCTGGGCCGTCGCTTTGACCGCGTCGACGAACGCGTCGTCGCAGAAGCGAAACACGTCGAGCGGCTGCGTGCGCGTCGATCGCACGGCGTCGACAAACGACGCCGTCTGCTTCGTACACGGGTTCAAGAACGCTGCGAGCGCGTACTGCATGTCGCTGCTCTTTGTTGTTGGCGCAATGGACGACGTCGTCAGTGGTCTCCGACTGCGCTTGTCGATTGCTGGATGCGCGCCAAGGACCGTTGCGATCGTCGCATGGTCCATCCACTTGCTGCTATTGGCGCCGTCTGACAGACTATTGTCCCCAACAGTTGTAGCGACTGGATGGGACAGTGGCGTGTGGATCGTGCGTGCGACGTTTGCGAGCACAAACTGCTCGCCACAAACGCTCGCCATCGACGTCGCCCACTGCAACTGCGTCAGCTTCGAGACGTTGTAGCGATCCAACACCGACCGGCAGTGCGCAAACCAAAAGTCGCGCGACGGCGACCCAACGTTGCGCGCTTCGTCGACTGCCGACGGTGCGCGGATCGCGTTATGCGCTTCATGCTGCTGCGTGTCGCGCCACGTGTAGAAGCTGCGCCATGCATCGGACGAGAAGTCAAAGCTCTGCGCAAACGCAGAGACTGTGCGGAACGCGTAGCCGCTTATCGCAACTTTGCCGGCGTAAAACAGCTTCACAATGTCCGTGCTCGACGCTTTCCCCGAGTAGATGTACAGGAAATCGTCGACCGAGATCGTGACTTCGCACGCAGCGCGGACATCGGTTGCCGTTGCGTTCTTGTGCGTCTTGACGTCTGCGGATCGAATGTGTATGTCACGCGGTTGTTGTTATGAGCAACGGTCGATTATGACTGTGAAATTAGACAATGCCTGCAAAAAAGGAGACGTACGCTTGTCGTCAGTGACTTCGACTGCGTACGACAGTGCCGAGGTGCCATTGTCGCCTTTGAACTTGAACAGGATCGTGCCGTCAAACGTCGAGCTCGGCTTGACGCTGAAGCGCAAGAACTGCATGATCTCGTCGATTTCGTGCTCGCGCGACCCTGCTGTTGCATATACTGGCGACGGTGACGCGGTGGATGGTACTGAAGGCGCTACGGCCATGGTGCTTGTAGGTGCTGCCGTTGCCATCGTCCTTGTCTGCGTCTATGACGTTCGATTTGCGTGTGGTGTTGCGCATTGACCGACACGGATTTGTGTGGTGGGTGGAGTATATATGCAGCAACTGAATCGTTTTCGATATATTGACTTGAGTTTGTATGCCCTGAATCCTGTTAAATGCGACCGAAAAGATGAAAACAGATCGAACGCAAACGTCAGGCTCTTGCTCTATTGGTCAAACGCGGCGTGATCGCGATAGCAGCCAAAAGTGCTAAAGTTAACGTGCGAATGGAAATGGACAAGATCGAAGACGACTTTAGATGCAGCAATGTACGCTCTTAGCCTCGATCTACTCCAATAATACATGGCGGCGAAGCTCTGCTGTACGTCAGGCATCTTGCGAGGATCGCGACCAAGTTGACCCCAATGTTCTGTGCTCTTCATCGTTTCGCCACGTTGGTAGTGGCTGTCGCATATTTCTAGAATTGTGAAGTTCGACGTGACAAATCTAAATATTTCATTGCTGAATATGCTAACATGTAAATAGACGTAGTTCACAATATATTTATTACTGTTAACACCTTCAGTTATAGATGTTGCCTTTTTTCTGAGGCATCAACCAGAACAGCATCGATCTATTCTTGACATCTAATCCCGATCGTGTCGCTACAGTGCTCTATTCGCTACTGCTACTTGCAATCTTCAGACGTGCGTGTACACAGTGCCTTACTTGCCTCCTCGCTTAGCTTTTGCAATTTTGAGCCGCTTTCGCACAGCTCGGAGGTGCGCTTCAATCACTCGCACTTGCACGTCGTCAACCGGGTCGAGCGCTTGTTCGGTTGCGAGCGCAGCTTTGACCTCGCGACGGAGTTGTCGGCACTGGTCTACCGAGAGTGCGATACCACATGCAGACTGCAACAGTGTAGTCGGCGTTATGCCTGCGCGCATCAACCGCATCGTCGACGCAAAGTGGTGGACACACCGTGCGCGTCGATACGCAAACCACGGCGCAAAGTGCGGCGACGCGACAAAGCCAGTGTACAACGCTTTCCACTTTGTCGCACGGATCTGCCGTGGGAGCTTGCGTGGGTCGATGCTCGTGAGAAGCGTCTAAACAAGTCGCAGTGGAGATACAAACACAGGAATGTGGATGTTATCAGTCCATCGATCACAAGGGCAAACAACAATAGTCACCAAAGCAAATGACAGTAGCAAGGACGACCTGCAGATCGAACGGCTTCAGACAGTCTGCGACGCTCATGTACACGTGGGGCCGCATGCCATTCGAGCGCCAGATCCCAAAGAATTGCTCGAATGGCACGAGGAAGCGCTTCGTGAGCCGATTAAAGTGCTGGTGTGTTTAAGTAAATGCATCCGTGTGAATCGCATGCTGTGAGAGATACGCATCAAGCTAGAGAGCCCAGTCACACACACACACACAGACAGACAAACGGACTTTGCGCAAGATCGCGTTGTTGATCGTCACGAACGGATCGTCTTCGACACTTGCAGTCTGCGTCACAAACACTTCAGGCGGCGACACGAGCTGCCGCAAGACCGTTGCGTCGGGGACGACAAGCGATGGACAGCGACGCAGGACCTGATTGTGGATAGATGATCCGATAACAGCAACAGCAAATCGCTGGGCGTCAGTTCGCTATCGACAACAATGACGCCAAGCACTATTAACAATAACAGCAGCCACAAACGCACCCGTGCATGTTGACTGGGCTCAAACGCATCCAACAAGACGTTCGGCTTTATTCGGAGCGAGACGCACTCGCAGCTGCTGTCGCTTGCGTCGTTCGCAGTCCCTGCGTCGTCCATAGAGTATAGACAACGAGCCGTCAGCGCTTACACACGCATAGACGATTACCAGGAGGGTGATAAGAGAACGACACGCACTTGCACTTGCAGCAGCAGCAGCAGGTGGCATCTTTGTCTTGGATGGTTCGAGGAATGGAAAGATGAGTGCGTTGGGCCAGTGGCTCAGTGACTGCAGCACATATTAACGAACGACAGCACTGTGAGCCGTCGTGGTATGAACAAATAGAAGCGATCGCAAGATGAGCGGCCGCAGACGGCAGCAGTAGCACCTTGAGGAAGAACGGATTCGTGGACCCAATTATTGTCATGTCACTCGGACGACTGACGCTCGCATTCTGGCGCTGTACGAGCGACTGGAACGACGATCCAAGCGATCCAAGCGACCAGCCGCGTGAGGCGACAACACACGACAGTTTAGTTAGTGCAGACAGACAGCGCATGCACGTACGTCAAAGTCGGTCTCGTACAACGCATAGTACGGTCGATAGTCGCCAGCAAACTGCAGTGGGGCAATCAGGCTGTATGCAGCAACAAGAGGCATAGAGGCCACAAAAGCATCGTCAGCACAGGCGATACAAGCGTTTACTTGCGTCGTGCTGGGTTCCCCACCCTCACTACATACGCTGCGAGTAGATCGAAGCGCGTAGAGACGCTTGCGCTGTCAACCCACGTACCTTGCGAACGCGAGCGTCGCTTGACTGCACGTTCGAGCGTGTGGCGACAGCACAACGACGCTCTCGCCTGTGATTGCGAGTTGCCACAACAACCACAAGCTGCTCTCGAGACCCACGAAGCTCGAGTACAACCCGACGCTCTTGATTGTCACCAGCCAGCAGTCAGCAAACAAGCAAGCGCGTCAGTGAAGAAGCAAGAGCGTCGGCTGATGCAGCGACGCACCTCGAACGCCGACACTGGACGCAATTGCTTTGCGATCAGCAAGTCGCCAAACGACGGCGACGGCGCCAGCGCTGTGCGATTGCTGTTGCTGTCTGTGCTGGCGTTTGTCGCATCTGTTGAACTACTCGCTTGCGTCAGCGCAGCGTCGCACGCGCTGCTCAGATCGTCTGCTTGATCGTCATTCTCGTCGTCATCAGAAGGCGACTGCTCGTCGCTCTCGACAATAAAGTGATCGGCAGTCGGCGACGACGGTGCAGATGCTGACTCGACTGCAAATGCAGCGTCGAGGTCGCTATAGTCGATCAGCTGTGGCACGACGCACGTGATGTACGTCCCGACGAGCGGCAGCACTGCAAGAACGCCAAACTTGGGCGCTGGCCTATAGCGTTGTGGCACGCATGCATGCACGTCAGTAGTGACTCGTACGTCGATCGATCTAACGACGCATTGCCATACAAACGCACCAGGCGTGGATGCCATCGTAGATCGCCTGGAGCACGTTTGACCCAGCAGTGAAGAACAGCGGCCCCGTGACGCGCAAGACGCGATCGTACAGGTCGATGAACGGTCGCTCGCTCACGAGCACGAGTGCTTTCTGAAAGTACCCGCGACTGCGCGTCTCATCGCGCTGCTGCCGAAAGAGCACAAAGCCAAACAGGAACGTGTCGCTGCGCATATCCAGTATGCAAGTGCACCGCATCGTGAGTGCAATTGCGCAGCTTGCGCAAGTGTACAGTATTAGTGCGTTGGACGCACCTGTCGGCTGCTTCGCGGAAGCGCACCGTGAACTGCGTGTCGCCCTCGTCCTGATTGTTGCTGTGCGGCAATGCGAGGTGCGCGATGCTCTGCTTTGCGTCGTCGCTGAGTGTGCACGCGGGCGGATACAGCGCATCGAGGCGCTGTCCCGAGTCAATGTCGAACACGACCGTCGCGAGTGCGCGCAGTCCGTAGGCGCTCGACGAGCGTGGCGACGACGTAGCCGCGATGCTGCTCATCGTTGTTTGTCAGTGTGGGTGCAACATGCAAGTCACTAAGAATCCCGTTTTTAGAACTCGACTTGAAAATCATCATCCCGAAAGCAACACAAGTTATTGCAATATTTTTCTCAATGAATCGCTTTGCAGCTTTCTGTACCTCTCGGATATACTAAAGTCTGTTTCAGATAATAAGTGACCTCGGTTTCCATGAAATCAAATTGATTTGGAAACGTTCTCACTGGTAAAAACACTGCAGACATCGTTGGATGGTACAACTCCAGCAACACTTCCTCACAGCGAGACAGCAGTCTCTCGCAACGTCGATAGCGTACAAGACAATCTTCAGCATTAACACCGTAAAAAGTCATTGACAAAAACATAACTCGAGTTCATGTATTTTGTGTAAGGTGGTAGTGCTTGCGCAGACGTCATACTCTCCCAGTCTACTCAACAAAAGTGAGCAACTACTGCGATACTAGCAGCCGATTACAGTTCGTGTCCACCTACCTCACATCGTCGTGCATTAGATCCTGACGCCAGGCCGGCATCGAAACACCCGCAATTCACCAACTACTTCTGCAACACACCGCCGTCCGTGATCGGCGCATGCGCTGGTTTGCCCATCGCGGGAACAAACTCGTTCGTGTAGACCGAGTGCTGGTCGACGTTCGCGTCGAGCACGTTCAGGTACTTGCAGAACTTGCCGACCTTCTCCCAGTCGCGCTTCTCGTTCAGCAGCGTGCGCGAAAAGTACGGCAGCGTGCGGTCAAAGATCAGGTCGTACGTCTCTGTTCAAGTGTGTACAAGTATTCAAGAACAGACATCAGCTCTCACGTCAAGCGTCTCACACTCACATTCTCCAGAGATCACAACGCGAACAGCTCAATACGAATGGAAAACGCACCCGTGCGAAGACGCGGGTTGCTGCGGCACATGAGCTCCCACGCAACGTCCGGGTACTCGATCGTAATGTCCATCGCGCGGCGCGTAGCGCGCAAGAAGCCCGCGACGACGTCCTTGTTCTCGTTGAAGAACTTGTCGCTTGCGACAAACATGACCGAGCAGAAGCAGCAGCAGCCGAGACCATCGAGCTCGTCGATGCGGAGCATCCCGACCTTTTCGCCCGAGAGCTTCTCGAGCTCGATGCGCTGGAAGTTCGTGAACCCGATGCCAGTGTCAATGTCGCCGCGCAAGATCGCGTCGACGACGTTCATGCCGACGCGCACAGTCGTGTAGCTGTCGGTCGCAATGCCGGCTTGGCGCGCCATGTCGTCGATCATGACTTTGCCAAAGTGGCCGATGTACCCGACGCGCTTGCCGATGATGTCCTTGAACTCCTTGATGCCACTGCTCTCCTTGAAGATCAGACCTGTGGGTGTGTCAGTCGCAAGCGTGTTGGGAAGAGAGAGAGAGAGAGAGAAAGAGAGAGAGGTGAGGTTACAGTCGCATCAGCTGCGAGTTTTCTGATGACCCAACCGTCTTACAAGCAAAGCAGCTCGGAACGCACCGGTGGGTGGCTCGTCAAGGAGCGTGCCGAACGACGTCAGGTCGATGCCGCGCTCCTTTGCCGCAAGGATGTGGATCATCGCCTTGAGCCCCATGTTGATTGCACCGGAGCCGACGATCTCGGTCACATCGCTCGGGTTCGTCGTCTCGAGGATCGCGAGGTCGATGCCTTCCTCTTCGTAAAAGCCCTTGCTCTTCGCGACGAAGATCGGCGTGTGGTATGGGTTCGCGTACCAGTTGAGCAGGAACGTCACTTTCTTGAGCGGCGTCGACGGCGACATAGCAAAAGCTGGGAGGTTGGAGAGGAAGAAGAAGAGGAGGTCGTCTGTGCTTGACGAAAGAAAAGCTCGAATGAAGATAGCAGCAAGCGAGCGGGGAGCAGCAATGCGGACAAGACAAACAAGACAAACACGGCGACGCACTCAAACCGACGAATCGAACGCCTCTTATTTCCATTGCTGCTTGGTGTTCAGAGCCCAAGCCGCGTGTACATGCAGTCAAATGTGGCGTGTTTGGACGATGATTGTGTTTGGAGGGTTTGTGTTGAAGGATAGTGCAACGCTTGCACGTTCGAAGCCGCGACCGGGAGTGAACAAGTGCTCGATTGCTCACGACGCTGCACATGAGCAACAAATTTGCAAACACCGCCAGAGTGGGACGTCCAATGTGCGACTGTCGTGTTCGAGTGCAAAAGTATCCTGCAAGTTTGTATGCACCAGCGGCGGCATATCCACAGCAACACCTATTGTTGTACCATCATCCATTAACGCTCGATCTTCAGCGCAAGTGCTTGATGTTATCGCGTGGCCTGTATGGCAGAAGCGTTCGCTGAGCCGCAGCAATTGATCAAAGGTCAACTTCAGGAGTTAAGCAAACATTATTTCAGATATATATGTAACAGGATTTGTGAAGATAATTTTCGTGTTGTTTGTGGGCTATTCATTCGAGTCATTGACTATGGTTATTTGATGCTGAGCTTGGCACTTTGGCTTTGCAACTTCATTTTCGCACCACTCGAAAAATGCGCATCATCAACAGCGTGGCGCCAGCAGCGAAGCGACTTGTGCGCCCGCCGCTGCAACTGCAGCAGCAGCAATGGCGTGCTCTCGCAACATCCGGTGGTGATGCACATCATGCATCTACTGGCGACAGTACGAGCAAGAAACGCGCTGAACGCTCGACGATCCGCGACGCGCGCGAGCTCGGCGACGGCACGCGGGTCGCCGTTGGCGGCTGGGTCAAGTCCGTCCGCAAGCACAAGTCTGTGAGCTTCGTGAACGTGAACGACGGCTCGTGTCTCGCAGAGATGCAGATCACGCTCCCAACTGGTGACAACAATACCAACAAGAACGGACTGAACGTCAACCTCGCTGACATCACCGTCGGCTCGAGCGTGTTCGTCGAAGGCGTCGTGCGCGACGTGCCGAACAGCAAGCAGCAGCGCGTCGTCGAGCTGCACCCCGAGACGCTCGACGTACTCGGCAAGTGCGACGCAAAGACGTACCCACTGCAGAAGAAGTACCACTCGCTCGAGTTCTTGCGCGAGCATTTGCACTTGCGCGCACGCACCAACACATTTGGCGCCGTCACGCGCGTGCGCAACGCGCTCAGGTGCGTCCTTTGCATCCGCATTGCTTGCACACGTGTCGGTAGTTCATAACAAACTGTGGCGTACGCGTTTGCAGTCAGGGACTCCACGCGTACTTCCAAGAGCACGACTTCTTGCAGCTCCACAGTCCGATTTTGACGTCGAACGACTGCGAAGGCGCAGGCGAACAGTTTCAGATTGCAAAGAACGGTACGCTGTTGCGTCTATCCCACTTACTGCTATCCATAGCATGTATCGACTGCTGACGCCGACGTCGTATCGCTCTCGCTCTCTGCCTTCTTCAATGCTCTATCAATCAAACGCTCTAGACGGCAAGAACGAGTTCTTTGGCGCACCGACGTACCTCACGGTCTCCGGTCAGCTCCACGCTGAGATGTACGCATGTGCGCTTGGGAACGTCTATACGTTCGGTCCGACGTTCCGTGCCGAGAACAGCAACACGACGCGGCACTTAGCGGAGTTTTGGATGGTCGAGCCAGAAATGGCGTTCGCGGGCCTCGACGAGTGCATTGCGACCGCGCAAGGCGCTGTCCAGCGCTCGATCGCACACGTGCTGCAGACGTGTCCAGACGACGTTGCGTTCTTCAACAAGACGTACGACAGCGACGTCGCCGATCGACTCGCAACGCTCTGTGCGCGTGACTTTGCACGCATGACGTACACGGAAGCGATTGCCGTGCTGCAGCAAAGCAACGCAACGTTCGAGAAGCCACCAATGTGGGGCATGGACCTCCAGACCGAACACGAGCGGTACTTGGCCGAGACGTACGTCGGTGGCCCAGTGTTTGTGACCGACTACCCGGCGGACATCAAAGCGTTCTACATGCGCAAGAACGCACCGGACGCCGCAGAGCGCGAGACTGTCGCCGGCATGGACTTGCTCGTGCCCAAGATCGGCGAGCTCGTTGGTGGCAGCGTCCGTGAAGAGCGCTACGAGCTACTCGAGCCCAAGATGCGCGCACTCGGCTTGATCCGCGACGACAGTGACAACGTCGATAGCGTTGACAGCGCTGCGGGGCGTCGTGGCGACGACTTGAGCTGGTACCTCGACCTGCGTCGGTTCGGTACGGTGCCACACGCAGGGTGGGGGCTCGGGTTTGAGCGCCTCGTGCTCTTTGCAACTGGGATGGACAACATCCGCGACGTCATTCCGCTACCGCGGTTCCCCGGCCAGTGTCAGCACTGATCGTTTGCGTGCGTTGTTGGAGAATCGACAAGTGACAGTCTCTTAGAACCAATAGACAAACAAAGCGACGACAGGGTCAAAGCATTTACTTGTTGGCATTTCATGTTCGCTAATCTAGTTTGTTGGTTGGTACTTGTTCAAATTGTGCGGCGGGGGGGGGGGGGGGGGGGGGGGGGGGGGGGGGGGGGGGGGGGGGGGGGGGGGGGG
>JAADXH010001404.1:0-11355 GCA_023337595.1 Globisporangium camurandrum | reverse complement strand
TCCTTGACATTTCGTCAAACTGGATTTTTGCATTTTGGACAAAACCTTTTGCTACTCTTTGAATGTAGAACATGGTGGCAAAATTCGTTGCGTACTCTTTTGGTGTTTGTTACATGTTAGTCCATCTGCCGCAGCCTCTCTAATTGCAGTATCTGATGTTTGCCATTTTGCCGCTTGATCACAATTATCATGTGAGGCATACCGGTAGTCACAATCAGCACCTGCACCGAGCAGACTTGCACACCACGAACGCGTCACTGACGCTAGCAGCCATCGCCACGACAGTTGTGCCGCACTCGCTCACGTTCTACATCTAGCGCGAGCACACGCAACCATGGCGGCACTTGCTCAAGACGCTGTAGCAGCGATCAAGATGACGGACGAGCAGAAGCGCTGGACTGGCGCCGAGCTGCTCGTTTGTGCGGTCACGCAGCTGCTGCTCGTGAACGTCGCGTATCGCATCGACCGCCAAAACCGTGCGCCGCTGCTCTCGACATCCGCATGGGCGATCTTCTTTGGCCTATTGGTGCGTTCATATTGAGTGCACGCGCTTCTGCGATGCAAACGCGCGAGCACCAGCAGGTGCTCACGTATCAGCAACGCATCTAACTTCGCTCTCCCATTTACACGAACCACGTCCAGTGTGGCGGCATACTTTCGGTAGTGTCGCAAACGGTACGTGGAAATACTCCCTGTGCATCGCCGCTGTGTTGCTGATTGGGCTGCATGCACACTGCGTCGCGCTGCTCACACCGCTGCTGTGCTGCTTGCTTTTTGGGCCTCGAACAGCGCGTGCACAGTGCTGGCCTGGACCCGGAAGTGCTCTTCTTCGGTCTGTTGCCGCCGATCATCCTCGAAGCAGGTTTCAACACGCAGCGCAAAGGCTTCTTCTCGAACTTTTGGTCGATTTTGTTACTCGCAGTTGTCGGGACGCTCATTGCGACGTTCGTGACGGGCGGCGTCCTCATCTGGCTCGGCCACATGGGTGCGATCACGCAGTTGTCGGCCGCCGAAGCGTTTCTGTACGGCTCACTGATCTCTGCGATCGATCCCGTTGCGACGCTCCTCGTGTTCAAGAAGAGCCGCGCGCCGTCGCTGCTGTTCAACCTCGTGTTTGGCGAGAGCGTGCTGAACGACGCCGTTGCGATCGTGATCTTCACGCTCTTTCGTGACGTCGTTAAGAGCAGGAACGCAGACGTGAGTGCTGCAACGGCCATGTCGATGGTCCTGGCGTTCGTGAGCATCGGCGTCGGGTCCGTCGCACTGGCGGGTGCGATCTGTCTGGCGTCTGCATACATTCTGCGCCACTCGGACGCGTCGCTGAAAGACCACCCGACGTACGAGATTGCGATCATCTTGCTGTCGTCGTATGCGAGCTACGTGACCGCCGACCTGTGTGGCCTCAGTGGCTTGCTCGCCGTGTTCTTCAGCGGCGTGTTCATTCGCCACTACCACATGTACAACATCTCGAGCACGAGTGCACTGGCGTTCAAGCACTTGCTGTCGACACTTGCGTTCCTCGCGGAGAACTTTATCTACTTGTACCTCGGCATCAGCGTGTTTGCGTTCCAGCAGTCGCTCCAGTGGGACTGGCGGTTCATCCTCGCAACGTTCGCGGCGTGTCTGTTCGCGCGTGCACTGAATACGTTCCCACTCTGCGCGCTCGCGAACGTCGGACGGAGTCGTCGGCAGCAGATCCCACTGCGCTACATGGTCGTGATCTGGTTCTCTGGCTTGCGCGGTGCAATTGCGTTTGCGCTCGTGCTGAACGTCCAGACGACCGACCCGGCGCACGCAGCGATGCTCAAGAGCGCGACGCTCTTCACGGTCCTCTTCACGACCGTTGTGTTTGGCATGAGCACGAGTCCACTACTCACGTGGCTCGGACTGTCCAACTCGGACGAGCGTGGGGACGACTGTCGGCTTGGAGATGGTGCAGTTGATGGTAGAAAGAGTCACGACCACGCGCCACTGTCGCTCAGTACGAGCAGTAGCGTCAGTCATAGCTACCAGACAAACAACAGCAATACGAGTAGAGGAGGCGCTGGCGACGATCGGACAGACCACTCGACACCGCCATCAAGCAGCCGCAGCGTGCGCGATCTCTGGGTCCGTCTCGACGAGACGTACCTCAAACCCGTGTTTGGTGGCAACCCGCGACTGCAGCACGTAACGTCAACAAGTGTCGAAGTCAATAGCCACAGTGGTGGGACCGATTTCGGTGGCTACCAGTCGCTCGAGTGAGTAGTGATCAGTGACGATCGAGCGTCTCGATAAAGGTGTAGAAACATCGAGGGTGTTGCTGCACACGAATGGCTACAGTGACAGTGTTGTCGTCATAGGAATGCTACTCGTGCTTGCATTTCGAAGGTGTGAACACCACTGTTCATCACTGTTTATATACTCTCTCAAGCTCGATGGGTGTCGGTTCTGTTGTGCACTACTTGACGAATCAAGTCGATCGACACTCGCTACCTACACAAGTCGTGTGAGTGACTTGCGTGTAGACCTCGCTTCTGCTACGTTAGCCGCTATCCGCGACAGCGACAGCTTGTGACGAGCTGGACAAGAAGAGCGTTTGGAGCGTTGTCGACGATAGACGAGCGAGTGTGACGATGGTGCTTGCAACGACTCAGTTGGTAGTGGATCCGCACTCGAGGTGCTGCACACGCCTGCCGAAAGTACGCCATCGATCTCATCGTCACTATCAAATTCAGCAAGCGGCCGCCTGAGGTCCTACACACAAACCAGCAAGACGATGCTGCGCTAGGACTTCGCAGCCACAAGATATGAGTAGCAAACAAGAACAGCAGACAAGCACCCAATCTTGTTGCCAGCTACTCGTACAACTGGTCAATCGATCAGCCATCCAACGAACCAATCTGCCTGTTTGTGTTTGTGATGTACGTGACTCCCATATAGTGCTACGATTGAAACAGCGGCGAGTACACCACATGCGTGCTGCCGATGTGCACGTCCTGCGTCTGCGCAAACAGCCGCCGCGTGACGCTCCGGCGCACGACTGTCGTCGGGTCCTGCCGCATGCGCTCCCACGCCGCTTCGTCGTTGTGGAATTCGTCGCGATGCGCTGCGAGTGCACGCACGTGTCGATCCGCGTGCTGCCGGATCGCCGCACAGCGCACGAGCAGGTCGCGCGCGTTCACACCCACAAGTGTGTCCTGTGCTGCGCGCTCGACCGTCTCAATGTCGCGGAACTGCAGCGTCGGCTTCTTTGCTCCATCATTGCTATTGTTGTTGTTATTGTTGATGTTACTGCAGCTACTGCTACTACAGGCAGCTGGCAGTAATGACGCAGCAGCACGCTCTCGCTCCTGCTCACTCTCCACTTGCTGGCGCTGGCGCTGCACGGCAGCTGCTTTCCAGTTGCGTTGCTGCCACGGCGACGCGTCAGACGCAATCGGCGATGTGGTTCTCGCGACCGATCGTGCGCGCGCAATGCTCGACGAACGGTGCGCTTGTGGTCGACCCTGCTGCTGCTTTCCTCCTCCTGCCGCGTAGATGCGCTGGAGACGGCAACGGTGCGCTGTCTGTGCGTGTGCGACGCGCTCGTCGTCGATCATGCGCTCGTCAGCGTCCAGCAATGTCTGCAGCAGTCGCGTCTGCTGCTTGGCGTCCAGGAGCGTCGTCGCAAGGTCGACTGCGTTGCGCAGCTTGAGGCGACTGAGCGAGTCGTCAATGCTCGCGTCCGTAGTGTCAATTGTTGGTAGTGCTGCTGCTGATTGCGCTGTGCTGAGCAGCTGGGTCGTGTGCTGGCGCTGGTGCGCGTGCTCGCTCGCGTAGTAGTCGCCGACCGCTGTATTCGTGTGTGGGAGAGAACGAGAAGACACAGAAAGAGAGATAGTGAGCGAGAGAGGCTCCTAGAGACAGAATCATGCTTCAGTCGATGCGTCGCAGCTAAGAGATCAAACGCGAATCGCCTGTGCGTAGACGTGAGTGCGTATGTGTCTGCAGGTGCTACCGACCGACGTTTCGATCGACTGACCTGCTTGGATGTGCAGTGTATCGACTGCAAGCTGCTGTGTCTGGAACGCAGCAGTGACCTTCTGTTGTTGTTGGTAGTCGTCAGTGGTAGTCGATGAGTGTGAGTGAACGACTGGACCAGCAGACGACGATGCAATCGACAACTAGAGACATCGACTCCTTTCTGCCTTGTGCATACGAACACAGACACACAGCCACACAGCCGCACACTCGCACTCAAACTCACATACCGCATACATCGCGTCGTCGATGCGCTTGGAGAACTTGGTCGTCAGTGTCTCGGTGAGCGTCGTGACGGCTGCACACGTCGGCAATGCTGGCATCGACTGCGCTTTGCTATCGACAAGTCGAGCGTGTAGTGCGCTCAGACCATCATCGCTGGTGCTTCTGTTGATAGTTTGGTGCTCGTGCTGCTCGTGTTGCTGTTGCTGGAGTACATCGACTGCATGGACAGTGAGGCGTCGCGAGCGCTCGGCTTGGGCGACGCAGTCCAAGAACACGCTCGTGCCAAACACGTCAGCGTGTCCGCTGCTTGTATTGTCGCCTCTAGGCTGCTTGCTCAGTGTGCGCACAACCTGCCGGTCGTCGCTCGTGAGTGCGTCGAACGTGCTGATTGGGTAGTTCCACGGCTCGTCGCCCTTCTCATCGTCGCCGTCATTCGCATCATTCGTGGCGATGACGTCACTGCCATTCGTAGTGTCGATAGCAGTGACGCCCGCCATGCTCCTACCAGTAGCGTCATGGTTCATAGTGGTGGCGATAGTGCTGCTGCTGCCAGCAGCGCTGATCGCGCCATTCGCGCCATTCATGCTATTCGTCGTCAGTGGTTGGAACAGACGATAGAGAATCGCTTGCTCGTTTTCTCGGCTGTCGCGCATCTCGTTCGCACGATCGACTCGATCGGACGCGTTACTGCCATGCGTTGACGGCACAACGTGTCCTATCGAAGCGCTTGGCGCAACGGTTGAGCGATGGTGCGTGGTGCAGGTCCGATCACCTCCACAGCTCCACGCGTCATTGCTACTACCGTCGTCGTCGCCATGTATCGTGGACTCGGAGACGCTGTCGCCCGTGTCAGCGTCGATGACAACGCGCTGGATCGTACGCGCGACTGGGATTCCAGTAGCGCGCGAGTCGTTTCGGAGCTGGTCAGTGCATTCGTGTGCACATGAAAGAGCGATCGATAGAAGCGAATGCGTGAAGTGGGCGATGAGCGCTGTCGACACAGACAGACAGAACACTAACGCAGACACACACAGAGCAACGCATATCAACAACAAACCATCTGCTTGCTCGTCATGCGACTGCCGTCAAAGCGACGTAATCCAGCAATGTGGTCTGTACCGCGCGCGTCGGACGTCGCGGACGCAGGTCGGGTTTTCACTGCAGCCTTTGCTGGTTTCTGCGTCCATGTTGTCGTCGGTAGCGATGGACCTCGAGTCGCAAGCTTAGCGGCGCTGGTCGTACTGCGCTGACTCTTGGACACGCGACGTTGTGTCTGCTGCTGCTGTTGCCGCGATTGCTCGTCGTCGACCGAAGGTTTGTAGTACTCGAGCGCACACCCGCGCTCCGTCTCGACGTCTCGAACCTCTTGATCGGTGATCCACTCGTCATTGAGCTTCATGAGCATCGGAAACCCGCGTCGACGAGGTAGCTTCTTGCGGTACGTCATCGTGGACGCAGCTGAGCGGCACCGACGTCGATCGCGATGCAAGCGCGAGACGTGGAGCGCTGACCGCGATGACTCAGCACGCACCGCGCTGTCGATGCGTCGGTGGTAGCCACTGTCATCACTGTCAATGTCGTCGCTAGCAGATCCCTCCAACTTCAGCTGCTCGTCTTTGTGCGTCATCGCAAGCAAGCTCTCGTCACAGCCCGGCTGGCTCCAGAGCGCCTCGAGCAGGTACACGCGGTTCGTCTGCAGCCGGAGCGGGTTGTGCAGCAGGTTAAGCTCACATAGGCGCGGCGCAGATGCGAGCGCCAAGATGTCTTCGAGCACGAACAGTAGATTGTTTTGCAGCAGCAGCACTTCGAGTCGCAGCATCTCGGCGGCAACAAATGCACCGGGGAACCGCGTGATGCGATTGAGCGATAAATCGATGCGCACGAGGTTCTTCAGTGTGAGCAGATCCGACGGCACTGCTGTGAGCTGCTGTGCGCGGAACGCTGCGCTCTCTTTTTGCTCGAGTAGCCCTTGTCGTGTCACTCCTGTCATTGTCCGAGCAAAGCTTCGTTTGACTTTCAAAGCGATGCTTTCGATGGAGTTGATTTGTTTGTTACGATGGATAGCGATCGCAGACTTTGTATTCGAGAAAGTCACACCACCACGTCTCTTCGTGACCATGACCTCGTTTACTACAATAACACTCTATTGCTCTATTGCTCTATTGCTCCATTGCTCCATTGCTCCATTGCTCCATTGCTCCATTGCTCCATTGCTCCATTGTGCTCAATCCGATGGCGTCGTCGCTGCTGGATGAGCTGCCATGTCTGCTCGGTGAAGCCGACGAGCTCATGGCGCGACTGGCGTACTACATCTCGCTCATGCCAACACGTCGCAGCAACAGCAGCAGCAGCAATCCCACCGACACAGGCAAACGAGCAGCAGCGACATCAGCTGCAGCAGCTGACACGGCGCTAGCGAGTGAGAGTGCACACATTCGCGCATGTTTCGCAGCGAGCGAGACGGAGACCGCGCTCAAGTTCTTTGCAAAGCAGTTCCTCGCGGCACAACCCGTGCCTGTCGAGAAGATACACGCGGTGCTGCCGATGCAGTCGTCAGTGGCGTCAGGAGACGCCAGCGTTGCGGCTGCAACCGCTGTTCCCGATAGCACACTCCAAACAGTCGCCAAGACGATGTACCACCTCATGAAGCGCGTGCACCACTGGCAGCGCGCAGCGTGGGCTGCGCTCACGCAGTTCTTTGCCGAAGCGCCGTACTTGACGTTCGAGAAACATCGACTACTCACGGCGCTGCTGCTGGATACGCTCGTGCAGTACGTCAAAGTGCATCTGCTCTGGACATCGTGCGCGCCGATCGCGAGTTTGCTCGCAGTGCACACGTTTGCGCAGTTTGCTGCTGCTGCGCAGTCGATCAGCCACAGTGGCAGTGACGTTGGCGTCGATGGCGTCGATGCGCTATCCCTACCAAGTCCGCTCGGTGGCGCCGACGTTACTGCAAATGGTGCGAACGTTCCGATGTATTCACTGCTCGAGCACGCAGACCACCACTTGCGCGAGTACGTGCTCTGTTTTGGGTCGAACCCGCTCGCAAAGATCCAGTCGGACTTTGCGCAGCACCCAGACAGTCGCGAGATCGCGCGGAACCTCGTGGCGCTCGTCCTGTCGTGCTTCGAGAGCTTCGTCGCGTGCCACGACCTCGTGCAGCTGCGCAACCAAGGTGTGTTTGACATCGAGACGCTCTTCCACGGCGCTTACGCTGGACTCGGCGTCTACGACGACCTGCTCGTGAGCCGTCAACAGGAGGACTGGGTGATCTGCACGGCACTGTGTCTCCCCCAGCAACTTTGCGCAGCATCTCGCAGTGTCGGCAGTGGCAGCAGTGACAGCAGCAACAACAACACTCGAAACGCCACGAGTCGGTGCGTGCAGCTCTGGGACTTTGTGCACGTCATCGCGCAGGACCGACTCGTGCTCCCCGTGTGCCGCGGCGTCGCTATCAACGTCCACTCACTGCTGTACCAGCAGATCGCACACTCGCTCTCGACTGCTAGTAGCGTTGGCAGCACGAATGCAAACAGTAGCGCGAGCGTTGTCGGCGTCACTGGCGTATCATCTCAGACGAGCACACCAGCAGCACTCAAGAAGCTCATGAGCGCATTGAGCAAGCACGCGCTGCGGACGTGCGCGGACCAGCACACTCAGCGCGCCGAGCTGCTCACGTGGCTCCTGCAGCGCTGCACACGCTTGCTCGCGCAGACACCTGCACTCGTCGCGCCGCTGTTCCCGCTGCTGCTTGCAGTGTGCGAAGCCGCGCGCAGCGAGATCGAGTGGCGGTTGTGTCACGACAGCGCAAGCAGCGCGCAGCTGCTGCTGCCAGCACACGTCAAGCCCAAGCACGTGCAGCGTTTGTGCGTAGTACTAGCCAGTGACGCTGCAGCGCACGTGCTCGGCGAGCTGCTCACACGCACACACACTACAAACGTTCATGCACGCGCATCTGCCTGCTGTTCAGTGCTACTATGAGGAGTTCCTCGCATGTGGCGACGCTGATGCGATCGCGTACGAGATCCACGCACTCTTGCATGGGTCCATCACGAGCGTCAGCAGTGAAAGTGGCACTGCTACCGACGCATCCGTGCAGCAGTTGCCAGTAGCAGCAGCAGCAGTACTGAAGGACTCGCGCGCGCAGCAACTGCTCAGCAGCTTCGCTACCAAGGAACGGTACTGCGTCCGCGAGCAGCGCACGAGTACGTGGCGCCGCGAGTGGCGACAATTGAGCGTCGCGCTGCTTGCTGACCAAACTGGCGCGTCGCTGCTCTCGAGCACATTGCTCCAGTGCATGGAGCGCGCATGTACGCATGCGTCGTACGTCGAGCACGCTGCGCAGTTGCTAGCGCACCACGCACACCTCGCGCTCTGGTGGTGGCACGCGCCGCTGATCGAGACGCGCTTCCTGCAGCTGCTCACGACGGACGAAAGTGGCGATGCTACTACCAGTGGCGTTGGCGCGACGTACGCAATCGCGATGCTTGACATCGTCGATGTGACACTCGCTGGACACTACGAGCTCGACGCACTTGTCGAGGATGCAGACGTGCGCGACGTTGGCGCCGCGATGCAAGCGCTTGCACAGCGCATGGCGACTGCGGTCGGCGTGCAGCTGGAGCAATCGATCGACGCTGCGGTCGCATGCAAGCTTGCCATGCATGCACACCACAGCAGCGCCGACAAACGTGGCAGCGATGGCGCAACGCGAACAGGTGCCAGAAAGTCGAAGCACTCGCGAATCGCAGCGTCGTCCTCGTCACCATCAACGTCAGCTGCACGCAAAAGCGCCGAGTCGCGCCTCCCGTCTGCAATCGCAAGTCTGCGCAGCCCGAGCAAGTCCAAGCACGAACACCACATTAGCGTTGGCACGACAGCGACGATGCGCAGCACTGCTAACGGACCGCTGGAGGCGCTTGTCTGTGCGCGCGAAGCACTCGCAGCGCTCACAGCTGCACTCCACGCGCGCATGAACAGCAACGACAGTGCAACGCACAGCCGCGTCGCTGCGCTCGTTGAGCACCACGTACGCGCGTGCCTCGTGCGCTTCTTGCGCGGTCTCGTCGTGCTTGCGCCAGTCGACAGCACGAGCACTAGCGCATCGTCAGCCAGCAATAGCAGCAGCAGCAGCACGCCGTACTGTTTGTCTGCACGTTGCATCGGTGGCAACGTTCCACCACCGCCATTATCATCCTTTCGAACCGAGTTGCGCTGCAGTCTCGCAATGGCAACAACGGAGCTCACGTGCTACGTCGCCTGCGTCCAGCAGCTCTTTCGTAGTGCTTTTACGTCCATCGATCTCACGCGCGTCTTGCTCGCAACGCTTGAGAACGAGTGCAGGACCACTTCAACTGCTGCCACTACAGCTACGATGATGACCAGTAGTAGACTCGACGTTCCACAGCACCATACTGAACTGCAGTCGCTCACTTGTTTACAGCGCATGACGGCGCTGTACCTATCAATGCTCGAACGAGCATGCTGCGCGCCACCAACATCACCATCTACAGCGTCCAGCGCCGCACTCGTCGCATCGACGCGACTTCAGGGCTTCTACTCAGCTGTCCTCCCACCGTCACATCGACTGCAACATCAACTCCACTCACCGTCCAGCAACCACAAGCACACGCGTATGCGACCCGAGCAGTTTGCGTCGCTCGATGCGCTGCGCCACTTGCCGCTGCTACTTGGCTCCGCGGGTGTCGCCGAGCTCCATGCGAGCGTGTTGACTCGTGCATGTAGCTGCGTGCAAGCACTGCGCGCAATGCTCGTGCAAGATCGCATCGCATTGCTCTGGTTTGCACAGTGCAGCGACGCACCGAGCCACGAAGCGCTGCTCGCAGTGCGGCAGATGCAGCGGCTCGACGACGTCGCGCGCGAGTTCGTGCGACTCGGACTGCTGCTGTTCTTCGCCGAGTTGCTACAGCAGGTTGAGCCGACGATTGCTGCGGTTGCAAGCGACCTGCACTGGCAGCGCGCACTCGCAAACGAGCGAGACGAATGCAAGAAAAATAGTGCAGACAGTACAGCTGGCAGCGACAGTTGCTGCGAGCAAGCGAACACCGACGGTTGTAGTTCCGACAGCGATGCGCGAGCTGAGCGCCGTGCGAGCTGGCAGCTTCTGCCAGTGGCGTTTGCTGTGAGCTTTCACTCGGAGCTCTGGCGCCGGTCCGTGTACGTTGATGCGCTCGACGCAACGGACACGAATGCACACATGGCAGCTGTCGCGTTGCTGCACTTGCTGCCGCTTGCTGTTGTGCAGACAGCGCCACCGCGTGCTGCTGCAAGCGAATCGACGGATGCAAGTGGTGGTAGTAGTGATGCAACAGCAGCAGCAGCTGCTCTATCGCAGTCACATTGCCTGCTCGCGCGTCGTGTCGTGACACTGAGCAGCCAGGCGGTGCTTGCACTGCGTGCGACGTCAACCGAACTGCCATCGCCAGCGATGCTCGCCACGTTGCGCCTGTTTGGCGAGCTCGCATCCTCGTCCGAGTCGCTGGCGTTCGGATCATCGCCGACATCGACAGCGACTGCGCCGACGCAAGGCCAACCGCGCGGTGCGCTGGCAGCATGTCTGCCTGGTATTGTCTTTTAGCAAACGTGCGTACACATGACGTGAGACAGCCGGTAAGGTCAAAGTGTGAGGTCGATAAAGTGGTTGTAGCATGTCTATCTTAATTCAGCAACTCGAACTAGTCGCATCTGCATGCTCCTGTCTATGACCGACATAAACCGACTTGACTGGCGTACAACCTTGTACGCAACGAGCACTCGGAGACCATGGAGCGGTTGAGGTGGCTGAGGTGGTTGAGGCAGTTCGCGATCGACTTTGTGCAACACGTTCGAGTCGTCCGATGCAAACACAATACAGAGTTCGGTCGCTATGTTAGCAAGCATGCCGGATGTGATAAATGAACACACACATGCAACACACTTCCAACAAAGATACCAAATCAAAATGCTTGGCTGAAGTAGCAATATTGTATTCACGTTTCCAAAAAATATTGTAGTGATGCATCATACCGCACCATATATATAATTGCTCTAGTATAGAGCACAATTTGCGTAAATGTTGTACTACTTTGGATACAACATTTATGCCGCAATCCGCCTGAAAATTCCCGT
>JAADXH010001403.1:0-11359 GCA_023337595.1 Globisporangium camurandrum | reverse complement strand
GGACAGTGGACCGACTGTCGCCAATGCGTCGTTCAGTGCGTCGATCGTCGTGACGTTCACAAACGCTGTCATGGCGCCAATTGCTTGCGAGGCATTGAAGTGGCAATAGTCCGGGACGTTTCGGTACGCGCCATACGTCGCAATGTGCTGTGAACAGAAGTCTTCGACAGCATCACTAACCGAACTCGTCACCGTTTGACGCTTTCAACACCTTCTGCTGATACTGCTGCAATACTCACGCATTGTGCTATTGCGCATGGATAGTTTGGATAACGAATCACAAGTGACCCGCGATGTAATCCGCTTCAGAAGACATCGAGGACAGCGTGACAAGCAACACGCAGCGCATGTCGCTGGCTTTGTGCCTCCTTGACAAACGTCATGGCAATGACTCATCGTCGAGTGATTCGGACTGGACGGCTCTTAGCAGCGTCCAGGAGATTAGTGCTGCTGGATAGATCGCGCTTGACGCGTCGTGCACCGTCCTCCACGCCGTGCGACGTATTCGCTCAAGGCGTACATGTCTCCCTTCTTCTTGCTTTTGTCACCCTATGTGTGTCAATCGATTTTGCTGTTAACTGTACCGCCCTGTCACCCTCAATTTTTCAAAAAGCAAATCCCAGAACATAATAAACGCAAGTCAATTGATTATCATGCCAAAGATCGCAACAACAAAAAACAATCACAAATCTTTTTGTGTTCGCGAAGTTCATCGAAGCGTCAAACGCAATATCGACAAGAAGCACATCAACCTCCAGCACCAGCACCAGCATCATTTCCACATCACGATGGTCTCCACACGCAGCGCAAACAAGTCACCGACGGACGCGACGTCCCCGACCGCTTCTACTACGGCCGTGAAGCGCGCGGCGCCAGCAGATGCCGTGAAATCGCCAGCGCCAAAGAAGCAGGCGACTGCGAGCAACTTGGTCGTCGGCGCACTCGCGAGCAAGGACGTGACGCTCGTGAACCAAAACGGCGTCGACGTCAAGTTTGCCGACACGTTCAAGGACCACGGCGTCGTGTTCTTCATGTACCCGAAAGCGAACACACCCGGCTGCACGAAGCAAGCGTGTGGTTTCCGTGACAACATCCAAGCGATCCAAGACGCCGGATTTACGGTCTACGGTCTGAGCGCCGATGCACCCAAAGCGCTGTTTTCGTGGCGCACGAAGGAGCAGCTGCCATTTGACTTACTGAGCGACCCAGCGCACGCTTTGATCGCGTACTTTGGCAGTTCGCTCGGTGGTTCGAAAGTCCAGCGGTCGCACGTCGTGCTTTTGCGTGGCGGCGTCGTCGGTGACATCCAGAGCAAAGTATCACCTGCTGAGAGCGTCGAGCGCGCCGTTGCATTCGTCACTGCGCACAAGCAGACGGATGCGAGCAGTAGCAGCAGCGCTACGGACGCGCCCGTCGCTCCATTGGCTCCATCGGCTCCAGCAGCCGCAGCAGCTCCAGCAGCTCCAGCAGCTCCAGCAGCTCCAGCAGCTTCAGTGGCACCAGTGGCACCAGTGGCACCAGTGGCAACTCCAGTGGCGTCGACCAAGCCGTTTGCAGTTGGCGAGACGATTGCGCTCGACTTGGAGCTCGAGACGCACGCGTCGGAGCGCGTGGCACTGCAGCAATTGTTCGACAAGCGTGGTGCGATCTTCTTCATGTACCCAAAAGCCGACACACCAGGCTGTACGATCCAAGCCTGTGGGTTCAACGACAACCTCGCAGCGATCCACGCCGCGGGCTTTGACGTCTACGGCCTCGGTGGCGATTCGCCAGCGGAACTACTGGCGTGGAAGACCGCGCAGCAGTACAAGTACACGTTTCTATCGGACCCGACGCACGCGCTGATTGCGCGGTTTGGGAGCTCACTGGACGCAAAGACGCGCGTCGAGCGGTCGCACGTGATCGTATTGCCAGGTGGCGTCGTCGGACAGATCGAGCACGCGATCGCACCCGCGGACAGCTTCACGAAAGCGCTGGCATTTGTTTCCGCACACGCTGCGGCAGCGACACCTGCTGCTGTGATGCAGTAGACAGCGCTGTTTTGTACGAAAATCAGTGGCAAAAAATGATGAACCGGAGAGGAGAGACCCAAAAAGAGAGAGAAAGAGAAAAAGAGAGAGAGAGAGAGAGAGAGAGAGAGAGAGAGCGTTTTGCTTTTGTAATGCAGTCACATTTGAATGCAATCGCCATGAAACAAAGCTTAAGAGTGTTTGTCACGCTGTCTCGCTTCTAATATCACTATGGCATTCACGGTGCAATTTTCAACGCACGACCACCAGCAGCAGACAATCACTTGCACTGAATCAACAAAAATGCGCAACCTCGTGTCACTGCAGCGACGACAATGGCCGCTGCTACGCGACGCCGATGCGAGCTACACCACCGAAAGCAGCAGCAGTAGCTTGCAGCATGCGCGCGCGTATACGACGTTCGCACTGCATTCGGACGAACCGCGCGGGTTCTTTTTGCGCGGCGATGGTCGGATCAACTCGGCCGTGCTGGACGACGCTAGTGATCACATTGAGGCTGCGCCAGCCGAGCTCTTTGTCGACCTGCGCGCGTCGATTCCACCAAACGATAGTGACAACAGCAACGTCGCAGCAGCAGGGCAGTGGAAGTGGATGAGCTACATCGCAGAGCTCGATGCACTTGTGTGTGCACATGCGAACGGGACGCTCGCAGTCGTCGACGTTGCAACGCGCGCTGTCGACGAGATCGGCACGATGGACGGCGGTGTGCGTGGCATCGCGTGGAGTAGCAATCAGGAGATGGTCGCAATCGTCACGGGCGTTGGGACAATTCTCGTCATGAACGCACAGTGGGAAGTGCTCCATGAGACGCAACTCGATGCGTTTTTACCGGCGGACGTCGCGCGCTACGAACTACGACCACAACAATCGCACCACGCGAGCGCAGACGTTGCGATCCAGTGGCGTGACGATGCGCAGTACCTCGTCCTCAACGTCCCTGTGGTCCGTAGTACCGGTATTACCGGTACTATTGATACAATAACGCACCAAGTGCTCGTGTTCACGTCACATCTTGCACTCCATGGCGTCGGGCGCTTGGAAGACGGACGACCGATCTTGCAACTCGGCGCTGCGCTTGATTGGAGCCCGAACCAGTCGCTCATTGCGTCCACGGAAGTCCGGAAAGACCAGCTCGTCGTCGTGTTCTTTGAACGCAATGGGTTGCGCCACGGCGAGTTTGTTTTATCGACTAAATGGACCGCAACGCGCTTTCACGTCTCGCAGCTCAGCTGGAACGCCGACTCGGACGTCTTGGCCGTTGCGCTTGCGGCATCTGACACCCACGAGAGCGTCGTGCAGCTCTGGACACGTGACAATTACCACTGGTTCCTCAAGCACGAGCGCCGCTTTAACGCCGCAAACGAGCAGCTCGTGCGCGTTATGTGGGACGCAGAGCGCGCCCACGTGCTGCACGTTCTCACGCGCGCTGTGGATGGTACTAGCGACGCCAAACTGCAGCAAGAGGTGTTTGTGTGGGACGTCGCAAGCGCCGAACGGCGCGTGATGAACGCCCGCAATACCGAAAGCAGCAGCGTCGTCACCGGTGTGATCGATGGCGCAACGCTGCTACTGACGCCGCTCCACCAAGCGCTCGTCCCGCCGCCAATGGCGCTGCATCAGCTGTCGTTTGCAGCGCCAATCAACGCTGTTGCGTTCGATGCGACG
This sequence comes from Globisporangium camurandrum, assembly GCA_023337595.1. Classification (NCBI taxonomy): domain Eukaryota; phylum Oomycota; class Peronosporomycetes; order Pythiales; family Pythiaceae; genus Globisporangium; species Globisporangium camurandrum. The sequence continues at coordinate 7,664 of JAADXH010001403.1, read as the reverse complement.
AACGAAACGCTCGCTGCGTTATTGTCGACTGGCGACGTCGTCGTCGTGGACAAGTTTTTGGAATCGACGCCCACGACGACGACGATTGCGCGTCGTAGCATGCGATTCAGTGGCCACGAGGACGACGAGGACGACGATGCTGCAGACGTGAACTGGACGAGTCTCGACTGGATGCGGCTGTGGGCATTGCCGACGGGCGGCCGCGCGCTCTCGCTCGTTGGGAAATCTGGATCGGACGATGCGCTTGTCGTTGCAACGGCTGATTTGCTGCAAGGCGACGACGACGACGCTGGCGTTGTCAAGCTGACAGTGCAGTACCCACCAGCACTCGAGAACGTCCGGCGCGTGACGCACGTTGTCGCTTCAGACAACGCGCAGCCATTGCTAATTGACAACGAGCAGCCACAGTTATCGTCGACGGTTGCGATCCAGACGCACGACGGTACGGTGTTTACGGTCGCTTTGACGTGTCCACGCGTCGCTGCTGCTGACGACGACGACGCCGCCAACGAGTGCGAGCCGTTGGAGCTCACGGACCGATGCCCTGCGTTCGCCCAGCTCGCAGTGCTTGCGACTGGCTCTTTCACAAACAGCAACAGCGACTCTTATGTCGTGCTTGGGTTGACGACGACCTCGAAATTGTACGTGCACGACGCGCTGCTTGCGACAGCGTGCTCGACGTTCCGATACTGCGCATTTGCGCGCGTGCTGCTGTTCACGACGCTCGGGAGCGATGCAGCACTCCAGATGCTGCCGCGCGACGCTCTCTTGCGTTATAAAACGCTCGATGACATCCACACAATCGTCCAGACGCGGCCGATTGAACGCGGCGCGCGGCTCGTCGCGGTCGTCGGGGACCGTGCGCACGTCATCGTGCAGCTCCCGCGTGGGAACCTCGAGTGCATGGCGCCGCGATTGCTCGTGCTGGCGCTCGCGGTCGCACTCATTCGCACACGTGCGTTCGTCGCTGCGCTCGAAATGAGCCGCAAACATCGTTTGGATCTGAACGTCTTGGTCGATTATGATCCGTTAACGTTTTTCACACACGTGCGAGCGGAGCTCATTGAAGCGTTTGTTAAGACGAAACCCGCAAGCGTCACGAGCGACCGATTGTGTCTGTTCATCACGAGTCTTCACTCTGTGGACGTCTGGCGCACGAAATACAAAGCACAAGTCGCGCCGTTCGTCACAGCGCAAACAGACGCAAGCGACGCTAATGACGTTAATGAGACGAGCGACAAAGTGAACGTCGTGTGTTGCGCAGTGATGCAAGCGATTTGCGATACCGAAGCGCACGACGCGAGCGCTGGATCGGCGTTGTTGCTGCCATTTGTGACAGCTGCTGTGAAACAATCGCCGCCGCAGTTTGCGGCAGCGCTCGCGAAGATCCAGTTGTTGCTGCAGCAGCACGACCGCGACAGTGCGACGCGTGCATTGAAGCACTTGATCGTCTTGGCTGGCGTCGACAAGCTGTTTGACGAAGCACTCGGATTGTACGACCTCGACCTCGTGCGCTTTGTTGCAACGTACTCGCAGCGCGATCCGACCGAGTACGCGCCGCTGCTTGCGGATTTCGACCGCATTGCTGCTACTGCAGCGTCGAATGGCGACGCTACGATGGCAACGTCGAGCGAGCTCCAGTTTGCAATCGACGTTCACTTGCAGCGCTTTGAACGCGCGTTGAACCATGTCTGTGAGTTGATCAGGAGCGCGCCGGACGCTGCGACTGCGCGTGCGTTCGAGGACGCAGCAGTCGACGTCGTCACGCGCGGTGCGTTGCACGACCAAGCGCTTGCGCTGTTTGCATTACCACCGACTGCAGTGCCGCTCAAATCAAACGCGAGCGACAGCGCAGCAGCGCAGTTTTATGCGCGCTTGACGCTGTTGAAAGCCGCGCACTTGGAAGCGACGCAGCAGTTTGAAGCGGCTGCGTTTGTCTACTTGTCGCAAGCACAACTCGATGCCGCACAGCGCGCGTTCCTTGCGGCAGGACAGTGGGCGCTCGGACTGTCGCTTGCGCTTCAGACTGCAACGGCGCCAGCGGACGTGAAACGTCTTGCGTACAGCGTCGCACAGTCGTTGCTGCAGCGTCTCGCCGACATGGACGCCAGCAGCACTGACGCTAATGAAGCTGATGCTGTAGCCGCGACGAAAGCGACAATTGTGATGGACGTCGCACGGATCTACGTCGAGTATTGTCACGACCTCGACGAAGCCGTGACGCTGCTCGTGCTGCATTGCGAGTACGCGGAAGCGCTGCGGCTTGCGCGGCTCCATCACCGCGCCGACTTGATCGAGAGCGACGTCGAGCCGGCGGTATTGGCACATGCGCAAGCTGTCGCTGCCGACATCGCCACGCGCAGTGCGACGTACGTGCGTCACTGGACGCGACTCACGACGCTGCGGGAGCAGAAGCGGCTGTTCAAGCTCCATGGCATCGACGGTGCGCGGTGGCAACGTGACGGCGACAACGACACTGCGTCCCAGAGCGACGCTTACAGCGTTGCGTCCGGAGCGCTGAGCGCAGCCGACAGCGCACGTTCGAACGCGTCGATGCGCTCGGTCGGGAGCCACAACAGTGCGAGTCGCATTGGGAACTTTGCGCTCCAGTCGCTCACGCACGCGACGTCGAGTCACTTTTTTGCAACTGGCGCTGCAACGTCGCCGTCGATGTTCAGTAACAGCAGTGAGAAGCCAAAGAAAGTGCGCTTGACGCGGAACGAACGACGCAACAAGATCAAGAAAGGCAGCGTCGAAGAAGAGCAGTTTGTGTGGCAGCAGTGTGTTGCGAGTCGCCCAGACGCTGCATTGCAGACGCACGTTTGTAAATTATTGCAGATGCTCGTGCTGTGGACGCACGTTGCGCACGCACAGCGTCTCCAGACAGCGCTATGCGCATTCGAGCAGCTTGTTGCAGTCGACAAGCCACTGCCGCCGCAGTTTGTCGGCTCGGATGCTGCTGCAGTCGCTGCGACAGAACCACTTGCAATGGCGACAGTCGCGTGGCGGCTCGCGGCACTGCGCGATGAATAGAGATCGATAGATAGGAGAAGTGGAAATATCAAGTGACGAATATTGCAACTGTAGACGAATGAGCAGCTCAGAGTGTTTGTCTTTGTCGTACAGTAATTCAAAGTTGAACTGTACGTAATGAAATGAAGGTGTTCAGTATTTCTGCTAAATAGTCTTCAGAGTGGATTTTCCATGTACACAAACTCACTTTTTGGGTCAAAATGACAAGCATGAAGGCAGCGCTCTGACTGCAAAAGCTGACGCTTGTGGGTGCGCTCGACTTGGTTTCTGCGTTCCCGCACGATCGAATTACTCGATACGACCGCAAGAGTGCATGCGCTTTGAACCAGACTCGATACTGTACCAGCACTTCCACACGTGTTCTCGCGATCGTCACCAAAACAGCAGCGCTCAGCATGACAGCACCGACGATGCGCATACTCGCACTGCTCGTGCTCGCAGTCCTCTGCGCGTCGACGCACGCAACGCCTGATGTCGTAGCGACAACAGCAACAACAGCATCGCCGAGCGCAAACAGCTCGAGCCGATGTGACGAAGGTCTGCTCTTCCAGAAGCTCTACGTGCTCATGCCAGCGATCAACCAGTGCGCCAAGGAGACCGACTACTTTATCAACACGGAGCAACTTGCGCTGCCATCTAACGCGACGCTCAGCAAGTTTTGCACCAGTGCAAACTGCACGCGCCTCTCAACCGAGCTCGACGCCGCGGGGTTGCCGTCGTGCACAGTCGCAGTCGGTACGAACGAAGTCTCGCTCAAGGACTTTTTCGCGCAGATCCGCACGCAGTGCACCGCATTGACTGAAAAACCCAGCGGTGGGAAGTCGGCTGCAGCGTCGCAGCTGCACACTTTGCTGTGGTGCACTGTGTTTGTTGCTGTCGTGTTGGCCGTCAGCGCCGTTTTGTAGTTGTGTATCGTAGTGCAACAATGGACTGAATGGACAAATAGAAACATGCGATTGCAGTAAATGTGTTTTGTGTGAACGAATAGGACGTCGAGTGCATGGACGTCGTGTGTGCTTGTTTGTCGCCTGTTGGGCCTTATTCCATTGCCACTTGCTTGAAGAGAGTGTGACGTAAAAGAAAGCAAAAGAAACTACTGGCGTCATCCTCGTAAAGGAAACCAAGTCGCTTATTCACTTAGTTGCAGTTGCAGTTGCCGTTCGTGTTCTTTTGCGTCTCGTCGGTCAACTGCTCGCAAAGTCAACGAGCAAACACACCACAGAGTGAGGTTTCAGTGTCGCTTTCCGTCCGTCTACTACATATTACAGAAGCCTTCTACCGAAACCCCACAGGTCGTACCGTCGTGCCTTTCGCGCGGCTCGCGTCGCCGACCATCTCACGGATCGTAATGAGCTCTGACGCCATGGTCAAGAACGCTTCTTCGACGTTCTGTGCGTTCTTTGCACTCGTTTCCAAAAACGGAATCGCGAGGCTATCGGCAAACGCCTTTGCGGTCTCATACGGCACTGCGCGGCTCTCGCTGATGTCGCTCTTGTTGCCCACGAGGAGCTTGCACGTGCCTTCGCTCGCGTATCGATTCACTTCGTTCAGCCAGTCGTTCACGTGATCGAACGACTCTTGACTCGTGACGTCGTAGACCATGATGATCCCATCGGCGCCACGATAATACGCGCTCGTGATCGTCCGGAACCGCTCTTGTCCTGCCGTGTCCCACTACAATAGACGCAAACAGTATAAGTGTATGCGACCCCAAACACGAGAAGGTGCAAGAGCCAAAAAACGTACGATCTGGAGTTTGATCGTCTTCTTGTCGATCTTGACCGTGCGGAAGCGAAAGTCGACGCCGATCGTTGTGATGTAGCTCTCCGTAAACGCGTCGTCCTGTAGAGTAGCGTGTGTGAGAGATAAAGAGAGAGAGAGAGACGAGCGAGATCAAGGGGCAACGTACGGCAAAGCGCAGCAGCAAGCAGGATTTGCCAACGCCCGAGTCGCCAATGAGCACGAGCTTGAACAGGTGGTCGCTGTGTCGTACGAGAGCAGGCGACATAGGCAACAACCATATAAAGAGACAAACAGACACGTCGTTAGCACAGCAGTACATAGAAACCAGCAGCGGCGACGCCGCTGTGCAACAGCGTGTGCGTCGTTTCATGCAGCAGCAACGAACAACGCACTAGTCTCTCGACATGGTAGCAAGTGAGTGACGATCGAGTCGGCGAGGGGGGAGCGCAGCAGTCGGACGAGCAAGGAATGCACTGAGGAAGAGGAACACAGATGCACGCGGTAGTAAATGCGGTGGTGGCAGTAGACGAGCAGCACGATCGAGATGCGGCGCTTTCTTTCGCTCGTGTGCTTTGAGCAGTCGACGACGAGACTTTGCTTTTCGATGATCCAAACGACCGAAATGGAGCTTCAAAATGGAGCTTCAAGTGATTCGGGTTCAGTAAGAATGCGACAGGCGGCAAAATAACAACAGCATTTTGGGTTGTCATGCATCCGACCATGTGCAGTGATTACTTATGAGATCAATAGCATCAGGCGCTGCTGTACACAGCATGCAGCACGCACATGCGAGTGACTGACAGCAGTGCACAATGAACCAACACGGATGTAGATAAATAGTAGCCATGTTCATGCATGTTGTGTCAACCCTTCATCTCGTCGTTCCTACTCTTCTTTCACTCCATTCCAACAAATACAACGCCAAGCACTTCGTGTGACGCTTCGAATCGCACCTAGTCAAACAGCACGTCGAGCATGTCGCCAAACGTATTGAACAGCAACGTCGCTGCGTCACTATCACACGCAGTTGCAAGTAGCGCAACGCCAGCGTCGACAACATCCGACGTCTTCGCGTTTTCAACATCCTTAACACTGCTGCCGACCTCGTCCATCGTGCGTTCAAACGCATCGGTCGTAATCATCCAAGTGCTGCTTTCGATACAGCCAGTGTCGCTGCTGCTATTGTCAGTGTCACTCGCTGTCGTGTCGCTATCTTCCTCGTCGTTCTCGTCGTCGTCGTCGTCGTCATCATCGACGTACGTAAATCGATCGGCATGCTCCACTCGCTTGTCGCTCGATCCGACAGTCCGACGACCACGAAACGACGGCATCGGGGGCGCGACCAACTGCGTCACGACATCGTCCGACACGTCAGCGACAAACGCAAGCACATCCAACAGTTCGTCGACTGACGGCAACATCTCCACAACTGACGCAATCGTCGTCGTCACGCCTGTTGTCTCGGTCGCAACTGCAGCGCCCAAGCGCTTGTAGTTGTCTCTATCCAACGATTCGCGCACGACGTCGCGACACAGCAGCATCAGATCGAACGCCGCGTCGCTGTTGACGGTCTCGTAGATCCATTTCAGTATGCGGAACGCATTCTGCGGCCCAAACGTCTGCACCAACACCAGTACAGCGTCGCGCGTGCAGTCGACGCAGTCGCGTTCGCTCACGATTGCTGCTACCTCCGGCACGATCGCTGCCAGCAATCGGTACGCAGGCACGGCGATCGCACTTGCAACGACGTTGATTGATGCCGAGCGCGTCGCATCGACGCTGTGCCACACGGCGTTCGTGACCGACAGCGGCACAGCAGACGCGGCTGAGTTCACGGCGCCCGTGAGCGACTGCGCAGTGAACGTTGCCGTCGAGAACGCACTCGCAGTGAGGGAGTAGGCGACAGTGCGCGACGTGCGCGCGACGGCGCTGGACGAGACGACGAGCGCAGTCGTCGCGAGCGACTTGGACGTCGTTGCAGCGCCCGAGAGCTTGCGGCCGCTGTAGTGGAGGAGCGAACTGGGCAGTGCGGCGGCCGTTGTGACGCTCGTAGAGACCAACCGCACGGGTAGAAACAGCAGCTGCGACACGACGCCTGCGTTCTGCTGCGTGTCGATGGATGCGACGGTATTTTTGTCGTGCGGGTCGCTGGCGTCGATGATCGTTGGGTACCGCTCGCCAAACAGATCGGTGTCGTTGTGCGCACTCGCATCGTCCTGTTCGCTCTCGCTCTCGCTATTGCTGCTGCTGTGTTCGCCAAAGAGATCGTACGCTGCATCAGCAGCAGTGTCTACACTGTCGTCACCATGCGAGGCGCCACCAAGGATCGAGTCTTTTACGTGGAGCGTGAGTTTGATCGGTGCGTGCACTGCATACGACGTCGCACTGTACGCCGCTTTGCCGGCGACGACGTACGGATACAGCACGAGGTTCGCGGCCGAACTTGCGATCCCGAGCGTTGTCTGCAGTGCGCCACCGCCATGGCCATTAGCACTGCGCGGCTCACTTGCTGCAGTCGCGTCCGCCATGCTTGTGCAGCAATTGCTTTGACGTAAATGACAGTTGGAGCTCCTGCGAATGCGGATGACTTGACTTGGGTCAATCACATGAGGCGCTGCGTTCTCTATGTTTCTTGGCGCAGATTCGTCTCAAAGGCAGAAAAATGCGAAAATGGATCGTGACGAAGGCCGAGTCGGCCACAAAATACTAATTCTGAAACATATATAGAGTTTCAAATACGTAGTAACTACACTACGCGACAAAAGAAATCGCACACTCACGTTTTGGCCAGTGACTTTCTCAATTTGTAGAATTGGAGCGTGCTATTTAGATATGTTGTACATCGTGCTTCGGCGAGCAGTATGCACACGCTTGCGTCCTCAAGTTCG
>JAADXH010001402.1:0-11361 GCA_023337595.1 Globisporangium camurandrum | reverse complement strand
TACACATCATTAATTTGATGAAAGTTCAATATGGGCTGAAGTATCGCATTCATACATCAATGTTCGTCTCTACGTTCTTAATTCATCTGATATGTATCTGTCTATCCAAATAGTGCGGTATTTACTTATAAATCGTAACAAGAACACTGTACCTAAAAGGGAAGAGATGAGGGACAGGTTGGATGACGGCATTGGACATCAATCGTTTTGGGATCATGCATATTTAATGAGTGGCAGCCAATTGATGAACAAGATTTCTTAAGCAATCAAATAGGATGAGAAAAAGAGAGCGAACATCATCACAGCCGATTTTCGTATTACATTATGCGTTTGTACACACATAAAGTCGTAATAAACGTAGTTGATACTAATATGCGGTATCTATATTTGGGTATGTTCATCGTACACCCAATGTAATACAGTCAATAATTTGTATTGCCTCGTCATGTATTGGACGCTGTTTTACATACAATTGAATCGCTCCGGATGTTTGTTTCTTTCACTTGATGCTGTTTCTGTTGTAGCACCGTACGCTTTCGACAAGTACGCATGCAGTGCAAATGACCAATCGTCACCTTACCAAGCAACAATGCAGCTAAAGCCTACGCATCGCTGTCGTACAAAACGACCCTGCAGAACACGCTGTTCGCCACTACGTCGGCGTCATGCCATCGAACACGATCTGCTTGTGTAGCTGCGGGAGTTTGCCACCATGTCTGGTAATTGCGTGCCCAGAAGCATGTCGACTGAAAAGAAGACAGCAATCAGCTAGGGAGCGAGGCCATATTATGCGTCGCATCGCAACACTACCCGTTCCACATGACAGCAGCATTTATCGGCTTAAGCAACAACACTTAGTGTAAGCTCTTCATGGCATCAGTATATGAGAAAATCACCTTCGACACGAGCGAGTCAGCTGTGACGTAGTATCTCCTGTGAACCGGAAGCGTTTGGTAAGACCTGCTTTAGTCAATACTAATAGATTCCGTCAATTCAAGTAAAAAATACTACGAAAAACATTTACTATGTTGGTATTTCACCGAAACAAATATACTAGCAAATCAAAAATATTAATACGCATATATTGCTCGGTGTTTGCATCAGCCTATAGACACACAATTGAAATTTTGTGTGACATGTGCTGACTCGCTATTTAGGGTGTGTTCATTTGTGTCATCGGCATGATGAATAAACTTGTCGTAATTACATACATAAACTTCGCACGCTAATGACGAAACGTGAAGTTATCAAAACACTTTATATATTATACTACCTTAGTAATATACAATACGTCAAACAATTCAATCATACAGCAAAACATAATGAAACAAAGGAAAACTGGACTTACGCATGTTACGTTCCTGCCTTAAGCAATTCAGTTTGAAACATGTACTTCGAAGTACGTTCTATCATCTAAATAGCTGCGAGTGTGAGCTCGAACGTTCAAACGTACAGGCGTTAAGGAGCTTCCTGACTTTATGTTTCCGTTTAGTACAATCTCATGTGCATAAATAGGTTCTGACTTTGCCTATCTATACAGATTTACACAGAAATGATGAGTTAAATTGCATGTTTCTCACTCCTTAGTACGCAACCCACAGTAGCAATGAGAAAGTGCGCAATCAGTAAAACAATTACGTCTAGACCAATTTATTAATGTCATACGTTTTCAATTTATAAGTATTGACCTGTGAGCAACGTCGTTGTGCGTGTCATCGTGCCGTTTAAAATGCTTGTGATACACAGTATTTGCCGGCATAATGGAAACCAACTTTTTCAGATAAATTCGGTATCAAATGAATCAGATTGAAATACCGAATTGACATTCATTGCATTTCACGACAAGGCAATTGTGAAAAGAAAGCAAACTGTTATGATGGGTATAACAGCAGTGTCCTTTTTGACGCCAACCAGTACAGTACTTGTGCTTAATAAGACACCTAAAAGCACTTGCAAAGCCTCTCGACTAGTTCAGGATTTTCACATATTTAACAAGGTAAAACGAGAACATGTTGTACTTGAAACACACACAATGATTCAAAAGCATTTCGCTCATTTGATACAATCATGTATGTTATCGATATTGTACACAAGCTGCATTACGAGTATCTTCGTGTTATGTGGCTCAATAATTCTTATTTAGTGTTATCACTTCATTGTAGTACCTTAACGCTTAACTTCCGTAAATATTTAGTACCCATACATAACCTAAATCCCGACCCTCACACTTTTAATCATATCACAAGTGTTCCAACTATAGCGATGGGGTACGAATATGGTACCATTCGGCAAATGTACGTCATTAGATGTAAACCCTTTTACATCCGTGATGTGACTATCGGTTACATTACGGAAGTTTGATACAAACGTCAAATCAACGACTGGTAATGGATTACAGACGAATCCCCATTGAAGTCACAAAACCAAAGATTGACAAAGTCAAACATTTTTTTGTAGACGCCAAAGCTATGTCAACTCGCTCGATAGTGGAACCCACATGACGATTAAAGAAGACATCGGCAGCGAGGAGTAGAATGCCCATTTCAAGACACCACACTTTCTTTGAGTGCAGCAAGGGTAATGACAATATCTTTTGTTCCCGCCAAGATATACAAGAACGATTAGTACGGTATTGCAAAATCTATGGACATGTGTACAATGTATCCTATAAACACAAGCTTGCAGGTCGCAAAGAAAGCGAAATTGATTAAAATGTCAGCGCTCTCAAATGAGCCACTCGTGACGATTGAATCATTGTCGCGATGTATTTGTTTACAACAGAGAACTCTAAAAGTGCAATGTGAATAGCTCAATCGTGTGACTCGAAATTGGCAACTTTGTTCGTGCCAACAGCACAGCAACTACACAAATTGACGTAGCATAAAACTTATATTGTTTTATTTTGTGTCCCATCATCCTATTTCGAAATGTCGGTGAGAGCTTCCAAGAAATACTATGTTTGTACATCTAAATAAAAATGCAAGAAATATTTCGTAGTACACATATATTGGTAATGGGCGACAGCAAAATCGACACTCAAAACCTGTGTATTACCAATCAAGCACAGTTTGGATGTTTCAATAAATCATGCGTTGTGTGGCAGAAACATGACCACATAATCAGTTCAAGAAATATAAAGCTTGATGTAATATCGTCAATAGCGTTAAAATACGCGTCAAAAAGTAAATACTTATGACAAACGATAAATTCCGATTATTCCTGAGTATCCTGCTCAGCACACTAACCTAGGCATTAGTTACGTACACATACGTAACCCGAAGTCCATCGTTGTGTGTGAACATATTAATTGATGGAGAAGGATTTAGAAGAATTGGAGAATAAGATACATATATAGGCAACGAGTACCATTAGAAGTATAATTTGTAAACGATAGTGCACTACATCGACCTCGTATTGCATTACATTAGCACAAACTTCATTAATTTTGCTAGAATAAGTGAGGCAGGCACGATATATACTAGGTAGTTAACAACATTCATTATATTATGCATCGATGGCGTAAGTATCGTCAAATCAGATATGACATAGATATACACACTCCAAGTGAATATTTAATAAGTTCGCGAGATATGGCCGCGAAACATGATATCATGGTTAAGAAACAAAAGTAAAACTGTCAAGATAGAACTTATTTGCGATTACACATTGCGTATTCACGACTTAAATACCACATCAACAGAAAACATGGCCTCATATGCGAACTACAACTACCTAATGCAGCAGACACAAAAATTTCACATTGAATCAATACCTAAAGGAGGCGCTAGTAAACCCTTTCAAGTTAGCTGCCGAGATCCGACAGGCTCTGGTTTAATATATCAACGATGAGCTAATCATTCCAGTGCAGCTTGCTGGAGAGTTCGGCATTAATGCGCCGCGGCGAATACAAATGTGGTAAACTTTCGGCGTTTAATGCGACGACAGATCGGATCAAGATATACGTACGTTTATTTGAAAAGCCATAATGAATCAACTCGTTGCGTCAATGGCTTCTTAATTGCATAACAATGTATTTGTTATAATTAGCACTACTACTCTATGTTCAGTGATTCCCTTGATTTCTTCTTCTAATCTCGCATAAAGTGCAGACCAGCACACGTACTTGTACAGTAAGAGCAGCCATATCGTATCGAGATATTTTGTCGTCAGATTGTGTTGATTCTACATACGGCGGCTGTACCCGCTCGACAGTCGTGGTAGTGGAATGTTGTGTGTCGTTGTCTATTTAAAATCGATCTCGCACCAATTACGCCGCCACAAACGCTCTATCACCGAAGAGGAAAAACGACGCGCAAACCGTGTTTAGGCATGAGATACAGGTTTGACGTTGTGGTGGGTCATAAATGGAAGTTACAATAAATCATGCCACTGACGCCGATTCATTTACCTGCAAGTTCAATAGAAGTGGCTATTTCGGCTTCAGCATATTCAATCCTTAACGTAATCGTCAAGACCTATGCAATTGTGGCCTGATGTTGTGGCTTGAAGAACGCGTAGCACGACTGTGCGAGACAAATAGCTACTTTGTGTTTTGCTGCATAATAACTGACCGGAACAACATCTGCACCCGACAATCACAACCCCCGCTGGCAAACGTGTTGCAACGAGCAATTGTTTCCGAGATTTTCATGTTGCCAAAGACATTGTGTGGCTTACGTGCCATTGCTGTAGGCTTAGGATTGCTTGCCAAGTACGCCGCTGATGTTGACTTGAGTTCGCTGTCTTACGCTCGCGAGCCATCCATCGCTGATTGGCATCAAATTCTCGCGTTACTTGGGAAATGTCGTAGATTCATCACATCGACACTTCCTGCTTTTTATGGACAAACAACGAGTTTGCGAGGTGCATTCCGCCGAAGAAATATGACGATTCGACAATATTCGTACTCAGTTCGTTGTGCCTTCGCGTATAACGTTATTGTTCCCTATACATAATATCTTGCAGAGAATACATAAACGGGGTTGACAACCGCGTTTCTGTAATCGATTTTTGAAAGCCTGGCACTGTTTGTGAATATCATTGATTCGATCGCAGAGTATGACTCAAATAGTACAACTACATAAGTGCCACAATGCCACGCGTGCTTGGTCGGCGACTAGTAGAATCACAAAACCATCTTTTGGGATGTTAAGCGCACATGCGTACGACTTAAGTATGGTTAACATTGACGAAGCCGACGTCGATTACGTATGTGGCACGTTTAATATCAGCAAGTGACTCTGGAAATGTCTGCATTCGACTTCGCCACAAACGTTGGGATTAGGTGTTGCTGCTGCATCTATATTAACTTGACTGATTGAGGCGTTTGATTTGACGGTTATTATGTCTCTGCGACCTATATGTCAGTGGCATGATAATTCTGTCGAGTATTGCGTCGCCAGCTTTGAATGTGACATGAATACTGTTGAGTATGGCGTCGTCTACTCTTAAACAAAATAATCATTGTATAATGCGAGATCGACAACGTTAATGGCCACGTTATCAGCGCCGAGCACAGATTCACTGGCCATGAGTGTCACGTTCTCCTACTGAGCATAGTGGCGCGGCCATCTAACTGTAAGGTGTCGCCGTTGTAGTTCGAGATGACAACGTTTTAGTCCATCGGCATGTCGTGTACTATTATGATCGCCTAGCGCAGTTGTACCGGTCACCGCAGTAGCATAACCAGCGAGCAGTCCCTCCCAGTTCATACGTTTTGCTACCAGCAAACGCGTCCCACCACAAAACGCATTCGGTATCGACCCGGTATACTTGCGTGCAACGCTACAAAAACAGACGGCATGGCGTGTGTTCCGGCGATGGCACGAGTAAAGCAAGCATTGTCTATACGATGTTATAAATTGTTTACAAGGAAATATTATAGCATCATCCTTCTGCGGTCAATCCACCTACACACAAGTAATGCACCCATTTGTTGTGAGTTGCACGTAAAGGTGCAAGCGATATGGACACAAACAAGCACAAAATTAGCGCCATGTACGATTCATAGTGGGACGCTCGTATAGATGTGGACTGAGCTCCTGCTCCCGCGTACTTTAGGTGCTAGGTTCTGCTAAAACTAGCACGCATGCGTAGCTGAGCGTGGCGTGTTGCTTATGCTAATTGAAGTACGTATATACATCGTCAATCTCCAACGGTAATGCAGGTGTACTCTTGTGTATCCATATCAACCGGTGGACTTTCACGCACTTAAATTCGAACGGATGCAAGCTTCAACATTTCCGATTGGACTCGCGGCCATTTTTACCGGTCGACGTTTATGTAGTTGAAGCCATGCGGATGCATGATCCAACAATTTCGATTGTACTCGCTGCCATCGTTACGGAGAACGGTAGTACTAAAACGTCGTTTAATGCCCCTCTGATACTGTTGGTGAATATCGATTCAAGAAAAGGGCAAGTTCTGTAGGCTGTGGACATTGACTAGCGCCGTTCAATTGGAGAAAATGGATGTTTATCTTTTCGTACTGTTGATATAGCGCCGGCTTGTTCCATAAATACGCCGATATTAGGTGTCGTGTCCGAAACACAGTTAGTTCCCGGCGTTTAATATCTGCCTCAACGTGGGGGAATATCTCAGCTGCTGAGCAAAGTCGTCTTTTCATCAGCTACATCCAGATTCTGGACTGCCGCTGTGGGTGGTTTGCTGTAGTGCGGAGTCGCTTTATAGTCAAATATAGTTAGTCAAATACGTAATGTATTCGACGACATACGTAAATTTCTGTCGAGTACATAGAGTACCTGACGACATGGGTGGACGACACAAGAACACTGTTTTTGCTGAGAAATGAGAGTCATGTCATAAATTTAGCTCTTGTATTTTGAGTGATGAAAATGAACATTACCGCTTATTTGGTGATGGATTAGTAACTACTCATGTCAACACGACTGATGAGCGTCCGAGAAAACATTAGGCAGCTCCGAAGGGACGACAACCAGGTTGATTGCTAACACATCAAGAGCGCGATTTCAATACCAACGGGTTTCCACGTGCAGGCAGCTCCGAGCCACAATTTAACATATAGAAAGTAATTCTTATACCTAAGCAGTACTTCGAGCAAGCTGATAGTGAAAATGATCATATAGTTTTGTGGTCCAAATCAACTATCTCGAAACTAGCATCCTACAAAGCGACAATGATGTATTGCATATTCTTGACAACATTGTTAGGTGGCATAATTGTAATTATTGGAGCGTCAAATCGCACATTTTTTGCAACTGTAGTTTGATTTATATTTGCTCCATGACAGTACTCCAACAACGGCTGCAACGTCTGTCCACGTTGTCGACATCATCCAGTAAGTAAAGCTACTAGGATCTCGATCAGCGGCACTGCCCCTCCAAGCGCCGTACCGCAATGCTGGCGGGACTTCGCGGCACGGCCATGGCAGCGTCGCGCACTGCCGCTGCTACACGGAACAGCACGGCTTACAGCCGCTTCGCGTCGACTTCGTCAGCAGAAGCAGCAACAGCAGCAACAACAGCAGCAGCGCGTGCAGCTCCACGGAAGCGCCGATGGCCGCGACGTGTTGCAGCTGCTGGCGTTGTCATTGCAATCGGCGCCGCGGTCGCACTGCCGCCACATACGCACGCCCCTCACGATGCGCCGCATGCACCCAATAATGTACATCCTCGCAACAACAGCAGCATCGACAGTGCACTACTGACGCTCCGACTGAGTGCACTCTTGGCAACTGCGCTGTACGCTACAAAGCAACAGCAACAGCAGCAGCGCCACTTCCTCTTCAGGACTTCACCACGCGACGCAAATGATTCGAGTGACAACGATAGCAGCAGCAGCATCACATTTAATACGCGCAATGTCCAGCAGCATATCCAGGACGCACTTGCAGTCGCTACTCAACTGCTTGCACTCGCACGCAGCAACACCGACAGCAACACCAACAGCCGTAGCCATTCAGATGTATTCCAATGCCGCGTCGTCGAGCTGTTGGCGGATATGGTGATCGCTGCAAGCGCTGCAAGTCAAAGTAGCACCAACAGCAACGTTGCGACCGCTACTCCAGCTGCTGCAGCAGCAGACACGCTGCTGCACATCCTCACAGCGCATGGACTCGCAGACGCGCTTTTGCAGCACGTCGCTACCACGCGACCGCGCAACGAAGTGCTACTACAGAGTACGTCCTTTCATCGTCCTTTCTTTCTTTCTGTATCGCATCACATGTCTCACACCCTCCTACAAAATCAACAATAGAGATCGTCATGGCGGTTGAGGCATTGCTCACGCGTGCGCACAGTTCAGACGACGATGACGACAACTCGCTCCACATATCGCTCGTGACGCTCGGTGCTGCGCTCGAGGACCTCGTTGCGCACCACGCACTGCGGTTCATCGACTTGGTGCGAATGGGCGAACTGCTGATGCGCGTCCAGCAGCAACAGCAGCAGCATTCGACGATCCGTCACTTTAACGTCGCAGTCGACAACGCATCGATCAATTGGATGGTCGACAGCGTTCGTGGGTTCGTCCGTCTCTTGTCGCCCGAGATGCCAACAGCGATCAAACACGTACGGTGGCGTCTATTCGCTAGTGAACTAGCTCTCTACGCTCACGCTATCCCTGACAACGCTCTGCTCTCTCTATTACACACGCAGTGTAGTCTCGAAGCGCTCACTGCGCTGCTCCAATGCGTCCCGACGCTGCCGCCTGCGCTGCAGCACGATGTTCTGAACACACTGTTGAGTCCTTCGTGTGCTGATCTGCTATTAGCACTACCAGCGCACAATCCTTCGCTCCAACGGAGTGCTGCAATGTTATTAAACGTATTGCTCCACAGTGTACCGCAACACGCGTCGCTTGCTTCGGACGCGAGTTACGCACGCTGGATGGAACTGATCCGTCGGTGGTTGAACGACAATGACGCAATCGCGTCGATGGAGCTCGAAATGGCGGCTGCAACCTGTTTACGGACGCTCAGTAGCCACCCGCGTGGACAGCAGCAGCTGCGGCAGTCGCCAGCGACGATGAGCGCACTCTACGCACTCGCACGGCGCCTCCACGAGTCAATTGCAGTAACAAAGACGACGTTGCGTTCGTCCAGTTTGTCAGTGCCGACGGCCGCAAAGAAGAAAAAGAGCAAGACAGCAACTGCCAAGACGCCTCGCCCGCCACTAGCACTTGACGATGCGCTCGCACTGCAGCGTCACGTCTCGCGCGCAGTCGCAAACGTGTGTACGAGCTACCAGGACGGCGAAGCAGCACTGACTGCCCAGTCGTCGTCCCATGCGACGCTGTTGCTGCTGCGTTCGAAGCGCGAATTGCCAATGCGGCGCGTGTTTGAACGTACGTTCGACTTGAGCGACCTGCCGATCGTCGGTGCTGCCGAGTACGAGAGCGCAACGGACGTCGGGTGGATCGATATCTTGACGCGCTGGTCGAGCAGTAACGATCGCAACGTCCGTCAAAACGCCATTGCGACGCTCGTGCACTTGGCGGAACCGCCGCTGCTTTCGCATCAGTCGTCGAATGATCCAACGCCACCGCTCGTTGCAACAATACAGGACCACATCCTCCAAGCGTGGCTCACAAACATGTTGCAGCACATTCGCCATCTCTCCGACGGCGACGAGCTCCTTGCAGTTAAAGAAGTCGAAACGATTGCGCAATTGACAGACGGTCTAACGCCTGGGAACGAAGCGATTGCATTCAACGTCGCTGTCGTCGATGCGGGCGCTGCTGCAGTCGCCGTGCTCGTGGAGAATCACTTGGACAAACTCGTCCAACAGGGCGTCGTGCCGCTCATGGCGCTATTGAGTCAGTCGCACCATGCAACAGCTGCGACGACGCACAGTGCGTTCGACCTCAAGACCCAATGCACGCGCGTGCTGGCAAACCTCGCAGCGACATCGTGTGCACAGCTCGAACTCGAACAAACGGGTACGAAGAGCATCGCAGACGCAGCAGACGCAGTCGACGTCGAGCACATGCTGCAGCAGACGCGCAGTGGCAAGCGATTGCTTTGGGAGCTTGCGCAATGGAGTCAACAGCGCGATCCGATGCGACGCTCGAGTTACTATCGAGCAATGCAAAACATTGCAGCGTTCCGTGCGCTCGTTGCGACGAAGCAGCTGGACGCGGACGTCTATTGCGAAGGCGTCCACCCAATCGTGCCGTTTGCAGAGGATGCAGCGATCGATAGCGCTATTGACAATTACAGCGACGCAGCAGTCGACGTCGTGTTTGTCCATGGACTACGGGGACATCCGTTTGGGACGTGGCGGACCGACATGAACAGTGCGCTCGATGATCCACACGACATCTGGCCGGACGTGTTGCTTGCGCAGGAGCTCGCAGCACGAGGCGTCCGCGCACGGATCGTCACGCTCGGGTACGAAGCGAACATGGTGAGCTGGTCGAGTCCGTGGCCGTCGCTCACGCTCCAGGAGCGCAGCCACGTGATGCTCGATGCGCTGTACGCTGCCAACATTGGCTACTGCACCAACAAACGCGCGAACGACAGCGCTGCACCACGTCCCGTCGTGTTTGTGACGCACTCGATGGGCGGCATCCTCGTCAAGAAGATGCTGCTGCTTGCGCACGAACGAGCTGCTGCTGCTGCACCAGAGGCAAGCGACAAGACCGCAACCGTCATCGCCCACCACCAGCAGCAGCGTAAACAGCGCAGCGGCAACCTCGCAACGAGCACACGCGGCGTCGTGTTCCTCGCTGTGCCGCATTTTGGCTCGGACTTGGCGAACGGCGTGCGGTCCGAGTCGGTGCGGTCGCTCGTCAAAGCCCACCCTGCGATCCAGGACCTGTGTGCGAACCACGACGGACGCCTTGAGGACCTGAACGCAGCGTTCCGAACGCTTGAGATCGACTGCATGAGCATTGGCGAAGCCAAGGCCGCGCCACTCGGGCTCGGGCTCTCGGCAGTCGTCGTCAAGCCCGAGTCGGCAAACCCAGGCTTTGGTCGCTTCCACGTCCTCGCAGGCTCGGATCACATGACGATCTGCAAAGCAAAGGACCCAGACGAGCCACATTACCGTGCAATTGTTGAGTATGTGTTAGCACAAGCACAAGCAGTAGACGCATCAACGAGTAGTAGCGACGTAGCACGTGAGGATATGCGCATGTGACAAATGAAAATACACCTAACGTGTCCGTTTGACATGTCAATGAATATGGCGATTGATAAGACAGCACAATTGAAAATACGTGGGCATCGAGCCCCGCAGCGCGCAAGATGATCGCATCGCGCTGGTCGTCGAGCTCGATCGTCTCCTTTGGTGGGTTCGGGAACACCATCACGTAGTCCCACCGTGTGTCATCGCGCGAGACCGAGCCGTAGCCCTTTTGCTTGGGTGTCAGCGCAAGCGG
>JAADXH010001401.1:0-11364 GCA_023337595.1 Globisporangium camurandrum | reverse complement strand
CGACGCCCGTTGCGAATGGGATCCTCGCTGACGCGGACGCGACGAAGATCAATGGGATTACGGATTACGTGATCCGTGCAACTGCTGCGAACATCACGTCGAGCCACGAGATCATTGAGAACGTGTTGTTGGAACAAGCGATGACTACGACCAACACAACGACATCAGCGTACGGTCCATATTATTAGTAGTAGACAAACACGGCGTATCAGACTCAGGTACCTTTTTATACTACGTCGGTTGCATCTTTCTTCTCTCTCTCTCTCTCTCTCCTTCGTTCTTCACACACACACACACACACACGCACACACACGCCTTTCAATATCTAATCCAATCACTTGCGCTGCTGCAGCGCTTGGTCGAGCAAAAAGTTCTCAATCATCTGGTGACTCGCAGAAATCGTTCCTGCAACGCAATTCAGAATGAAATCCGTCAATGCGCCGACTTTGCGCTCTTGGTCCGCAATTTCGTCGTAGACGTGCGGTCGGATGATGTAGCACGTCTGCACGAGCGTATGGGGCGTCGCCATGTTCGCCAGCGCTTTGATGACCGTGTAACCGCGTTCGACCAATCGGATCCCCGCAGTCGGTTCCGCCGACAGATCGACGGCCTCGGCCTGTGCGCGCCAGCCAATCACAATGCGATCTGCTTGCACAAACTTGCGCATGACTTGTTTGCAGACAAAGTTGCCTTTCGTCCGACTCCCGTGGAGTTCCAACCCGTATGACTCGACCAACGTATCGTCGTCCATCGGCTCGAGGTGCTGTTGGAACGATCATAGAGAGGGAAACAGGGGAAAAAGAGATGGTATGTTAGATAAACAGGTTTGTAACTGTCTGTGGTTGTGGTAGCGTAGATAAAGAGGTATATAGTGCACATACAGAGGGTATAGTGCAACTAAACAGGGGAAACCCAACGCACCGGAGGTTGTTGTTGGTACACGGACCGCGACGGCATGCGGTCCATCGAGTTCCCATAGTGGCGCCAGACAGCCGATGCAGTTGCGTTTACATCAAACGGCATGACTTTGTTCGCAAAGATCTCCATGACCATCCCACTTGCATCGTCGTGGCGCAATTGCGCATCGCGATACGCCGTTTGCATGCGGCCGAGGCCGTTTGCATCAAACACAGCGTCGACTTCCGCCAACGTCTGCGCAACGCCAGTCAGCAGTTCGTTAAAAATTGCCGCGTCGTCGTTCCCCGGCCGGTGGACGCACTTGATCCGCTTCCCACCCCCACGCACCGACTCGAGGATCTACATTATATAGATATATGTATATAGTACAACATAAAAAACATTTAGGAACCGCATCAACCCTCGATTCAATCGCATTCCACGCAACCAGAGAAGAGCCAGTGCGACACATACCCAGCCAAATAGAGCCAGTTTGACACTCCCACACACCCACATACCCGTAAGCTCGTGCGTTTCTTCAAGATCTTCTCCAACGCTTTTGCCATTTTAATTTGTCCTTCCAAAATCAATTTCAACCGAATGTTCTCGAGTTCAGCGCGTCGCCTTTCTTTGTACTGGCGCGTCGCAATGTCTTCCCACACTGACTGCGAGTGGCTCATCTGGTGTTGATTCGTAGTTGTCGACCGCACTGCAGCAACAGGCGGCGGCGCAACAGCTTTTTCTGTCTTTGTCTCACTCGGCAGCAACGCACGTGGTGGCGCGTGTGGTGGCACTGTCTCTTTCAGTGTCTGCAACCGCGTCTCCATCTCATTTACAGTCTTGCGCAAGTAAATCAGTTCCTCTTTCCGTTCGTCGCGTGCGCGATTCGAATTGTATCCCGCGGGTTTTTTCTTTGACGCGCGTTTCTTTGTTGCAGCAGCAGAACGAACGACTGCAGTAGTCGATTGCGTAGACGACGCTGTCGTTGCAGGTGGTGTGGCAGGTGGTGGTGCAGATGGGACAGATGGGACAGAGACGGGACTGCCGCTGCCAGTACTGCTCTGTGGACTCTGTGGGTTGCTGCTGTCATCATCACTTGCAGTGCTGCGCGCAGCAGGCAGCAGGAGACTTGCGGGGTTAAATTCGTTACCGGTAGAAAACCCCGCGCTCATCATTGCCATCATCAGCCCTGGGTTGTGCTGCGGCTTGTAGTCGCTCGTCGTAGGATTGTCAATGGATGACGCGTTCACGGGCCATTGGATCGCGTCCATGTGGTGGCTCTGTGGGTAGACACCGCCAGGCAGGTGCTCGGCTGCGAGCAGCGCACTGAGCATTGCGTCGTCTGCAGCGTCGTCGGTGTCGGAACGTTGTTCGGCTTTCGTGAGCAGCATCTCGATCATTGCAGCCGACGGCGAGCGATGGAACGCATAGTGTGCATGGCTACTTGTGCTGTTTATGCTGCTGCTGCTGCCGTCCATTGCATCGTCGTCGGGGTCGACAATGTCGACGTCGAGGTCGTCGTGGCTGCTGTGTGCGTCCTGGAGCATGCGCCACGTCGCAGCGTCGCTGATCGCGTGCGGTGCGCCATGGCTATTGCTGTGGCTGGTGCTGTGGCTGGTGCTGTGGCCAGCAGACGGCTGGTCGTCGCAGTCGTCCGAGAGGAACGACAGCGCTGCTTCGAGCGACGCCGCTTCGTCGGAACGCAGGAGCGTCGCGTAGTCGGTCGTGTTGCTGCTGCTCAATTGCATCGCGATTGTTTGTTGTGGTGGCGATGTGGTTCTTCCTACACACAACTTGTGCGGGAGAGCGCGCGTGTGCGTGAGTGAGCGAGGTGCAGCAGCTTGCGCGCGCACACACCAAGCAGCAGCAGTTGGCTGGTGCAACAACGTCGGTCGATGCGAAAGTGAGGAGCGAAAGTGGCCGTACGTAGCAGCAGCAGCGAATGGCGTGTCGGTCCAGAAACACCTAGAGCTTGTCGATGGCCACGGAACCTCAAGTTGACAGCCCTGCGTATAATGATATTTCGCTGATGTTCGAAGGTTCAAGCAGTACAAAACACTAAGACTCCCTCCATCGTTAATAGTCTGCGAAAACTTCAGCGATATCAGACTCCACAAAAAGAAACTTCCCTTTGGCATATGCGATATCGCAAGCAAAGTTTCCCATGGTTTTAACAATTCTGGTGACAGGGGAACTTTGATCTGAGTCTGCAAACCGGATGTTAAGCTGAACTTTCAAGTAGAAGTTGCAGCTGTATATACTGTAGTTTATCTCCGTTACTAAAATTGACGACTGTAGTTACAAAATGACACTTAAAATACTTTAATTCTGCTACTACAATGACTCAAATATTGCTGTACACAAAGTATGCACATTTATCAAAGCCATATCGTGGACATGCGGTCATTTGATTTTGTATGGTTTTAAGTATCCCATCGATACAGTACCGTAAACCTCGGCGAAGGTACAACTTGCAAATAGCTAAAAAAAAAGAAGCATTTAGCTGAACCTGTTAGAAAATGAAATATGAAGTATTTTATCTCCGTTTTTGTATGCGTTACTAAATTGACTACATTACATAACAACCTCATCACAGCGTCTTCGGGACTAACGATTTTCAAACGGAGCGTACCAGTACTGTATGCAATGTATGCACACTAATCAACGCGACTATCATGGACACGTTTCATTTGATCATTAGAAAGTTTATGCATTCCGTCGATTGTAACCAGCATCAACCCTTCGATCAATTTACGTACCAAATATATCTATTTACACGCTTTGTTTCGTTTAAAGATCCTGTGTATTGTTTACACTCAGCATTAACTCAGTCGAATTGATTAGATAGAGATCTGAGGTATATTGCGAACTCAACACACAGAGTGCACATACATACACACTACAATGTTCCGCGTATGTGCATTTAACAACCCAGTCTATGTTAGCCATCACTAGCAACAGCTATCATGTTACACGCACGCTCTCTCTCCACATATGCTATGATTATGCATAGTCTCGCACGCAAACTAAACCTAGACTATAGTAAGGTGAGTCTGCTGAATCGGCAGAGTTTAAGTTTATACACGTTTCCTTTTCGTGATTTGATGATGTTTATTTTTGCATACACACTGATCAATCTCCAAGTAATATAATCATGCAAAGCAATGCAACAAATTGCACTTACAGGCATGACAGCTCAAAAATTTGATATTGAGTATTAATGTGCTGACCCTGCCAATAATGAAATGGTCGTTCCTAAAGTCTGTGTAACAGTTATGCAACAAACGTAACAACACCTAAATAATTTACCACGTACAGAATAGGCATGATACAACTGGTCGATAACAGTATCAACAAGTATGATCGCAGTTAATTCCTGATGCAGACAATACAACCTGGATGTTAAACGTATTGTTAATGAGTGCGCAATGTTATCTGCTATCCATAAAATATGTAGTGTATATCCTGAAATTTTTTCGTTAATTATGTCGGTTTGTTTACCGAATGCCTTTGAGGTCAGAAAAAGTGCAGCTTTGTACAGCTATACAAATGTCGATATATCAGGATCTGCAATTTTGTATCCGTAGTAAAAACAAATGGAGGTTTACTTGCACGACATGCATGATGCTATAAGAAATCACTACACCTGGAACCTTGGAGTATAGGATTATTTGTTGTTTCGAAATATATGCACATCCATTCATCGACGGCCGAAATAAACATGATATTTGCGAGCATGTCATGGGAAACATAAAACTAAGAGCACTACCCGCAATAGAGTACGAATATGTCACGTTCATACTTTTAAAATAAAACAAGAAAAGCTGTCGGACTTCTGATTTATTTATAACAACTAACCCGTCCGGTATTTATGTCTTTTATCGATTTTATCTCAAATACAGAGTTTGACTAAATGCTTTACCCTTCTATACATAATATCTGCATGACATTAGTAGGTAAGACAACGTCAACTTGAATATTACAAAGACTCCAACGATTAGTGTAGCTTTGTCGACAGAAATTGATAGGTCAAAGGTAGTCACTTGTTGAATATATATTGTCAATGCTACAAAAACAAGCAACATAGTGTTACAAATGATTTTCGTACATGTGAACTTCATCACGTTTGCAATAGAAGCGCTACAAGAAAACACATTTTGATTGCTTTTCACGAGCTGTTTATATGTATTTCGTGGTCGTACACGTATTTAATCAATTAATGCCATTTCAGCAGCCACTTTTCTAGCTGAACGGAAAGAAGTGCAATGACAATAGGTATGGCACATATTTAAGAAATGAAGATGTCAATATCGCCCAGAAATTGCAATGATCAAAAATAAACAAATAAAGAATAGAACCACTACATCTCCAAGTCACACAGACACAGATATGCGACTAGCTTCGTCGACAATTACGAGAGCATGCACTCTATTCGAAGATAAAGCGTAATGTTTACTTTTCTGATGTGGTTTTATTAGAAGGATGGCTTAAAGCATAGCGCAAGAAATTTACGGCGTACAATTTGAGGCGGATTAAGCAAATACACCATCATTTAATGATGTGTGCAAAATAGGCGATATATGTTTAACTATTACATTATGGCTCCTTATGTTTTTATCTACTCAGTGTAAAACCATCTCGAATGGCCTCAAAGAAACTTAACACATGAACATATATCCGGTCAAAACCTCTGATAAGACGAATAGCATTGTGTTGGATGTGGACATAAACAACGGACAAAATAAAATGTACTATTTGATACCAACAATTACGATACTTGAAGCTGTATAGTGTATTCGTGTAGGCGCCTGGCGCGACGCCCGTAGTGACGACGTCAACAGTACGTCCACGACGATGAACGACACATGAAGTATAGCTATGAGCCAGATGAGAATGCACCCCCATTCAAGCGCGTACAACGCGCATGGCCAACGTGACATGGGGGATGAGGCGAGAACCTATCGCGCCGCCAACGCTCTGCAGTGGCGGGCCATGCTTACCATACAAATAGTACGGTCTTCGTGTCTAAGCGTGCGGGTGCATCAAATTTCACGTAGATGCAATGAGCAGCGACGTTGTAGATAATTTCTGTTGGTGGAGTCATGTCGCAAGTGTACGTACGTTTGCCGCGCACAATCGATCTAAAGTATTTGTGCAACTGTGTTTTTGACGTTTCCGAGTGAGAAATGGTATAAGTAAAGCCACATCACGATCATGCTTTCGGCAACTCGACATGAAAGTACATTTCAGCCGAGATAACATACACTTAGCACGACATAATTTCATTTCTACACGCATTATGGAATCGCGTATATACATTTACCGAATCTATATAAGAAGTCGTATAAATTGATAATTACACAACGCTGAAAATACACAGCTTTCATAATGCCAATTTTGGAGTACTTAAATGTGTTTATCACCCTAAATTCCAGCCAGCAATGCATATTAATTATGCTCACGTGCGACATATCCGATACGACAGATGATTTTGCAGTATATTTACGTATATGTCTAGAAACTGAGACTATGACACATAAGCGAGTGTTTCATGTCTGATCAAGAAACGTGTGTATCTATCTAACATTTTGAGGGTGGCCGTGCATGTAAATGAAAACGTCTTCGCAATAAACTGTTAGTATTACTTTCACCTCTACATGATAAATGTAAGTAATAGTTGCATGTCTGTTTTGCAATGAGTCGTCGTAACAACATTTTTCTTGAAAATATTTTTTTAGTATGAAAGCATGTAAATATTTGCAATTATTTGTGCTAACTCACTCGTACAATTTGGTGTTTAAATTAATCAAAATGATAACCATAGTATATAAATACAAGCATCAGTGCTATAAAACAAAAGTCCGATCATACATTATGATAGAGCAGTCGTTTTGCTTTAACTGGCATACACACTATACAGGTCAATCGTTGTAGTTTGTTATTTTAAACTATACATATATATTAGACACGTATAAAGTTGCGTGCTACTGTATACACAGATATTTAATTGACAGCATTTCGGGACGTAACGATATCGCATGAAAGTCAAGATTTCTGTTTTAGTAATAGCGTACATAAACTGTTGTCACGCGTGTCAAAACGAATTTACTGTACATAATGAAGTCCAGAGAAGGCAAGTGCTTTTTTCAAGGCATCAAGGCATCAACGAAACGTGCAGAAATGATGCACAAGTTTAAGTCACCCGTTGCATAGGCCCTGCAGCAAGGACGATAAACTCAAATAATTGACTCTCAATACGTTTTAGCTACACTACAAAATCGCACATTGGTAGCGACGGACATAAACACATCAATACTATATCGTCATTTCTCCAGTATATGTAAAAAATAAGAGCATTACACGTACTCTAGCAGTATCAAAAACAAAGCTTAGTTTGCCATAGAAGTTGACGAACCAACGGGTTTATTACTCGCTCGTTTACTGTTTCAACGTTTATTAACGATCACTTCATGCACGTTAATTACAGTACAACAAATCGAGTGGACAATCGAAACAACTTCGAGTTTCACCAAAATGAGTCGAAAAAGTATTTGACTACAGGTATTGTGACACATGTATAATAGTTGAATGCCAGTAAAATATGAGTAAGTACCACGAAGACACGATGATGTTGCGCGAAGTCACAAATTGTCTTAAAATTTGTATAAGACACAGAGACCAAATGGCCATGCTAATAAAGTATCAATTTCGAGTTTCGACAATAAGTGCCATAAATTGCGTTTGACCAGTTGGGAAGCATTTTAAACAACCATGTATTACGTCAGCAGGTAGAGAGCCGTGATATATCTATCTGTCGCGCTACATCACATTGCCTATACCAAATCCAGGTCACAATCATGGCAGCACTAGTAACCGGGCTATTATTCTCTCAAGTAGCAGGCTTAGTACGGATTGAATCACACAATTCCATTATAGTACGAAAATCAGCTTAAATTCGATCAAGTGCCATGAACTTTCTCCTTGTCACTCCAAATCTTACAAAACGTACCAAAGCCTAGTCACAAAAGAAAAGAACCAAATAACATCAACTACAGCACACCATCTAGCATTGAATAGAAAGTTCGAGCTCTCTCCAAATAATAGCGTTACAAAACCGAAGGAATCAAAGTTCTCCCGTCCGCAAAGTTCTTTAACTTTGCGGACGTTCGAACAGCACACGCACACACGCAGTTTTAAGAAAATTTAGAGCTGTTGATAGTCCTTAACCGATAACACCGTGTTCAGCAAAAGTGACGATAGGAGAAAAAATACGCTAACCTTCTTACTTCTTGAGCTGTCTTTGAGCATCATAGAAGTAAATATATGTGGAGTATCTAAGTAGGTTGAGTGTACGTTTCGTTTTGCGTGAACTCGGCGTTTAACAGAATTGAGAGTATGTGAAACACCAACACGTTTAGAGTTGGTGCGCAAGAAACACTTATGGCGGTCTAAGCTGCACATTTACAAACATTACAGGGTATTTTCGTGTACATGACAAGTCAATCGTAAGCAGATATGTTACGTACCGATAGCTCTATTTAACACAAATCGTCATCTCGCAAGTACTCGTAATTTACGATGACCAAACGAGGGTAGTTTTTGTATTGGTTCATTGAAAATAGTCAAATAATTACTTGCTTCTTGTAAATGTCTCGTAAATACAGGACCTACTGTTGCGAATTGCAGAAATGTCAATATAGTGCATAAACTCTGTAATTGGAAAAATATCGATTTACTTTAAGATACCTTTCTCATCGCCAAAACAGTCACACTCCACTCCACAACACTCAAGTAACGCTGCTCGACTACCCACGCAAGAACATGTTTACACGCGTGAGAAAGAAATCGCAATACTTTAAGATACTTCAATTTAGTTACTGACATTTTAAAAAATGGTAAAGATACTCCGTAAATATTATCTATCATTTATACTGAGTGACCTACCAGAACCATATCATTCAATCTTTCAGATCGAAAATTGTATTGCACTGTTTTATAGCCTTTTTAAAAAGACTACAATATATACAATATTTGCTTCTCCAAACGTTTTGTTGCTTCAGACACAGCGCTATTAGCCCATCAAAACGACGAACTGAAATGTGCTTGTTGGTACAGTCACAACTGCACATTGTATTTACAAAGCACCAGCAAAATCGCTTATCAATCGATGATTGCATTATTGCGCACGCGAAACGGATCGGGTTGTTTGTTGAGCAAGTGTCAGGAAGATCAAAAGGAAGTTAATAGGCGGAAATGAATATTTTTTAGACAACGTTTTTGCACGAACGTACTGTATCTTGACTTCCAGATCGAATATGATGCGCAGCCCTTCTGACAAAATTCCCGAATATCAGTGTGCCTCTAACTAACATAGCCTCCCAAACGAGGGTTTGTTACCTTCGTTCCATATGGCCTTGTATAAGCACCAACACTACAGAAGCGTGTTGAAGAAATATACAGTCGGAAAAACTACTCGCTACGGAATTATTCGACACTTTAGCATTTACTTAACTTATGTGAAACACTGAAACGTGCAGTGGTGGTACAACATTACAGTAGAAATAATGGTGGTTCTATTATGCAAACTAATGATTTAATATTTCCGTCCACTACCTGTCAATTGGTTAGTCCACACTATTAACTATCCAAACTTTTACTTGCTCACAACAACTCCATGCACATCTGTCACAGTACATACAGCTTCCAATAAAGAAAAACGCACAGATGTAACACTATCACTTTTGTGAGCTCGCAATTCTGAAACAGAAATGTATCATACAAACCAAGTATATCGCATTTAAGGACAATATGAGCTTAACAATCTAAAATTTCTGGTCGAAACATATCTGTATAAAACATAACATTCTGTAATTATAAATACCATGAAATATGTGATATGTTTTCTACCCATTCTGTGTTGTTAGACATGGTTTTTTGACATTCTATGCAGTTTGATATGTTTCGGTAATTATTTGGATACAATGGCAAATATGTAAACACGTATGTTCTATAATGTCAGTTGACTTAGGAACTTCACCATACCGAGGCTGAATGGTGGTGAGTTGTGCATTTACTTACCAAACCTGAGCGATATCAATTTTGACAGGGAAGAAGTGACTTGAAGTGAATATGCTAACAATACAATCGGTGCATATAAAACACTAATAGTGCAATAAATTGCTTCTTTTGATTACAAAGTTTATCAACGCAGTTGATATTACTACAATTGCAAAAAACAAAATGCATGTGTACCGCAGACAAAATAGTGTTGGTCTTTTCGATTTTTCAAAACCAAAACTTGCATTTATCATCCAGGAAATCGCAAATCGATTGCAGGTGTCGTGCACCCACTCAACAGCTATAATTTGTCGTGAAATTTGAGTAACGTTGACTTCATTTTGCCTACGACCTAAGTAGAATCGCATGATATCCTGGGAGTGAAATAATGTACAAGCGAGGTAAAAACAGAAATTGTTATGTTGTTGGAACTATTGTCATGCATTATATTTTTCAAGTCGCTGTTCCCGATTAAAACAATCCAAAACTTTTACACGCACCCACAACAGCTCGCGCAATCGATGACGAATGAGCTGACTGCTTTCCCTCATTCAGTGGGCGATATGACGGGTATATGTTGATAATTATCCAGTTGAACTATCAAATTTCGAAACTGGGTATTTGTAGCGTGTCGCGTCTCACGACAAACAGAGCGAAAATAGAGTGTACTAACATTGCATCCACATTAGCTTCGCACATCAATCACACAAATCGTCATCACGTTATGTCAATTCGTTCTGTAGGATGCCCATAGGTAACGCAAATGCATCGGCCATCACAACTCAACTCGACCGTAACAAACAACAACAACGACCACAAGCAATGACCACAGCCGCTGTACAAGTGCTCACGAGCAGCGCGCTCTTCAGCAGCGTGGTCGCTTTTATCGACGGAGTACCACAACACGTGCTGCAGTTCCAGCGGTCCGAGGCAGCAGCAACACTAACCAACCTGATTGTACGAGGTTTTCTCACTGCGCCGGTACCGCCAGCTCTAGACGATATGGCGCTCCGTCGTGGCGACTACTGGTTCATCGCAGGACACCTGCACCCCCTGCGGTCATCACGACTGTGGGAAGCAGCGATCCGTCGAAGCAACCGACCCGTGCTCGAAGCACTCGACGCACTCGCAAAGACGCCGCGATACAAAGACAGTCCGCATGTACAGCTCGCGAATGTGCTCGGCTTTGCAATCGCACACGCTTCGGACTTGCCGTTCCTCGAGTGGCTCTACGCACGCTTCTGCAACACTGATCATCGAGCAATCAGTGAGGAACAGTTGGAAGCGCTTGTGATTCGTAGCATAATCCATAACGATGACGCTGCAGCTGCTGCTAGCAGGAACAACGCTGTCACTGCGATCAAGTGGCTCCACGAGCATGACTATTCTTTCCCAGCTAGCATGATGGAT